>JAFBJT010024783.1:21323-33267 GCA_016785325.1 Chascanopsetta lugubris | reverse complement strand
GAAAAGATCTTCCCAAAAACTACAATGAGGCCAAAGCAGTAACGTTCTGTTTGCTGCTGCTGATCCTCACATGGATCATCTTTTCCACTGTCTACATCCTCTACAGGGGCAAATACATCCAGACCTTTAACGCCGCGGCAGTGCTCTCTAGTCTTTACTCCTTCCTGTTGTGGTACTTCCTGCCAAAATGTTACATCATCATTTTCCAACCTGAGAAAAACACACAACAGTACTTCCAAGGTCTCATTCAGAACTACACCAAAACTATCAGCCGGTAGCAGATTTCTGCAGTTATTTCTTTGTGTTGATACAGCGACTGGTGGCTTGTGCAAAAGCACAAGACGCAGACTGCAATGACTTCATTTGTGATTTATTATTTCATAGTTACAGCAAAGAGTTAGTCTTTAGTTTGTCAAGAGCAATGTTGATTTCCCTTTGACAGAAACACAAATTATGATATGATGATTCTTGCCACTCTGTTGTAAACAACATATTAAAAGACTTGTATCTGACCTTTTGTCTTAATTTTTTCAAACACTCAATACCTGATTGATTCCTTTGACTTGTAACCTTAAAGGCTCAGCGTGTAAGATTTAGTGAGAAGAGGTTAAAATGCATGTTGCTGCTGAATGAACACCTCACCCTTCACGTCCAAACACAGACCCACTTATAGCCTGTAGATGTGACTGAAACTCGAAAGTGGGTTATTTTGTCCATTCTGGGCTACTGTAAAAAACATGGTGGTGCCAATGAAAAGTTTATTTTATAAGAGTTTATAGTGAGAACACAAGAGGGATTATGAGCAACCACTTCATTTAAATGGCAAATGCACTTTTGCCCATCTGAGTGCCCATGGGTGTGTTGGTGTTAAAACCAGAAGTGGTCAGGTGTGTTGTTGGAATATTTACTTTGCTATTTACTTCTGGTCTGTTTCCTGAGCAGAGAAGCAATGTATATTACTATGTGGCGACTATGACACTAACCTGCCAGAGTTATACATGTGTAAGACATATGTTTATGGCATGTTCTGTTCTGTGTGTATATCTAGATCATATAGTCTACAAAATTAGGGTAATGCGCTAAAAATGAAATTGCAGTTTCTTCAACCCTCCCCTCTCAATACTAAGATTATTGGACCATACAGGAAATACAGTTCTTCTTTCACAATGGATTGAAATAGCATCCAAATGTCAAACTAGTCATTATGACCTTTTTTTTCCACATACGGTTTCAATGCTCTGAGAGAAAACACTGAATCACAGTGTTGATGTGATGACAGAGATGAAGACAAAGTGGGGTTGTCAGATTGTGTGAGGTTTCAAACAAATACAAACAAATGTATTAATCAACCGGACATCTTTGGTTTATGCGAACATGCTACATCCTCTGCCAAATGAGCTCTGCATGACTGAACCTTGGACCACACCGGTCATTTGGCAGCAGATCATTTGCACTCACACTCTGGATCACAGTGGAAAATTAGCTGCCATCTTAGTGAGGACTGAAACAAATAGAATTTTCTTTTATAATGCAAGAAATGGAATGGAAGATGATCGTACCTATTATTTTAAACATATCAAAATCACCTGAATGATTGTTTTACATTGGCTTTGTCCATGCCCTAGTTTAACCTCAATCTCACACACTGGATCTTTAATGATAATCATATCATTATTTTTTTTTTTAAACTAATTATAAATCTGTGCAGATGTCATTATGCTAAGATTGATCAAGTATATGGAAAACATGCTTGTCTAGTCATTTATGAACAGATTCACTGAGTTGTATCTGTGTGGAAGATAATCACATACAAATCATAACAAGTGAAGTAACAAGAAAAAACACGGTTTTATTGACTTACATTCACAGTATGAACTGTAGAACTGAAGCTCAGACTGTATATTATTCCTGGTTGTCTACTACAAACCATATAATGTATAATATATAACTTAATAAAATAATTTTAAATTATATGTATTGAATTTAAATGATGCTTGTAGGCGAGTGCTCAAAGGGAATCAGGAAGTGTGTCCGGACAATCTATCTCATTTTGTGCATCAGTGCATCAGAATATCAGAGAATATTTGACCTTCAGGAGAACCTTGCAACCATTTTTCACCATGTTTTTACAGTAGTACAGACTTTTCAAAGAAAATATCTTTTGAGTTTGACAGATATTGTGTCGTAGTATTGATGATGATACCAGCAGGGTGTGTTATATGAACAATTGTAGTACATTTCAATTGGAGACTTCAGATGTAGCTGTCACATTCCAGATGTAAGAAATAAACTCACTAACAAAAGTTGCATTATTATCATAGCTTTAAAAAAGAAAATCATAGAGCGCAACAAAATAAGTAACATTCAACGAAATTGAATTTTTGCACAAGCCACCAATTGCTTGGAAATAACTGCAGAAATCTGCTACTGGCTGATAGTTTTGGTGTAGTTCTGAATGAGACCTTGGAAGTACTGCTGTGTGTTTTTCTTAGGCTGGAAAATGATAATGTAACATTTTGGCAGGAAGTACCACAACAGGAAGGAGTAAAGACTAGAGAGCACTGCCACGGCGTTGAGGGTCTGGATGAATTTGCCCCTGTAGAGGATGTAGAGGGTGGAAAAGATGATCCATGTGAGGATCAGCAGCAGCAGACAGAATGTTATCGCTTTGGCCTCATTGTAGTTTTTGGGAAGATCTTTTCCCATGTAGGAGAAAATGAAGCAGAGGCAGCAGAGGGATAAAAGTAAAATGGTAGAACCTGAGCAGAATTTAAGACTGATGTCACAGCCAAGTATGATCTTGTCGGGATACATAAATGTCTCATTGAAGGGTGTGGGTGGAGCAGAAGATAAACCAAAAAGGAGGAGGAAAGCCTGAGTGAGAAAAGCCACAGTGATGACCAGCCACTGTCCGTGATACTTCATCCACCAACCGTGGAGCTTCGGAAACTTGGCGGCCATCTTGAAAACGCAAACAATCTGGAAGGAGCGCACAACGAAGCACGCCACGCACACAGTGTAGAACAAGAGGAACGGCAGGAACCTCATCATACAATAAGGAACAGATGGTTTGTCAAAGTAAAAGAAAACGCTGAGAGTGGACAGACTGAGGCAGCCTAAGATCAGGAAGCACATGGGTCCTCCAGCAGATCGGACAACAGGGGTGTTGTAGTTGACAGCAAAGAGAACAGACATGGCCAGTGTGATGCCCACCAAGGCCCAGGCCCCCACCATGATCAGTACAGCCCCCCTGTCAGTGAATGGGATGTATTCCACCAGCCGCAGGTTACATGATGTACTTCCCTCTGCAGACCACTCTGTCTCCTTACACTGCATGCACGTGTAGGGATCCTCTGTTTCACATGGGAGAGAGGGGTGGTTCGTTGAGCTTAGTTTCACTTTTGTTGACATCATACGACAAAATGAAAGGACGTCGAGAAATCAAACGTCTGGCAGTCATGTTAGATACAACATTGGAGTGTAGTAGAGAATCGAGCATAAGTTGCTGACATAATTGGTGGTCAAGCTACTTAGTAATACCAGTTTTTCACCACTAGAGTGAATCATGAGCCTGAACTGTGCGTGAGGCAGGTTAGCAAAGATGATCATACTGCTTTTTTTTGTGTGCAACATTTCCATCTCTTTGTCTGGATTGATTGTCTACTTCAGACAGTTCAACAATATCCAGTTTGCTGTTTGTGTGTTGGGAGTTTGAAAACATTGTGATTATCTTACCTGGTTTATTGCCAAAGGAAATTACTTAAATATGGACAATATTGGTTTTCATCGCAGGAAAAGGTTGTTTTTTTAACTTTTCACATAAGCAGTGACTGAAAGAGTAAAATCGTACATTTCCTCAAACACTACATTATTTTTTTTAAAGGTACAGTGTGTAGGATTTGGTTTGATTTGTTTTGGTTTCCTTTGTAGCTTTGTACCTGTGATGTTGATGTATGTTCCATTCGGACAGATGTGACACGTGAAGCAGCATTTGTGGATTCCGTCTGGCTTTTTTTGAAATCCCTCTCGACATGGTGTGGAACAGCGGGAAAGAGGCACCTGAAACGCTCAGAGGCAAAGTGAGTGAAAGAAAAATCTAAAGAATATATCGATAACTTTAGTGTGTTCTCTTCTTACTCACCTCTCCACCTGTAAACCACTGTATTTTGGAACTGTTGATGAAAGAATGGACCGTTGGGTAAAATCCAAAATGGCCGATCTCCTGTGCGTCACCGCTCTTGTTCCAGAAAACAATTAAATAGGACCCGAACCGGGGATTGCCAAAATCATTAAACTGTATACTTTGATTTAAAAGGAAAAAGTTTGACTTCTTCAGCTCTGCTAGAACCTGATGTAGACACAGAAAGTTCAGAGAAGCGTTATTATTATTATTATTATTATTATTATTATTATTATTATTATTATTATAAAAATCTGATTTAAACCATTTGGTCATGTGAATACTCACCAGGTATGGGCACAGGGTAATATTGCCATTGCATTCACCAGCTCCACATTGCAAGGCATTGTGCAAGGCATGAGCGAGAGCGTACACAGAGGAATACACGGCAAAAGAGAATGACGGGTCGATGGAAATGAGCTCCTGTGCCGTCAGGCTGCTGCAGTTGCAGAACTGATTGCAGAGCCTGTGCCGTTGCGCGTTTGCACAGCGACTCCTGCTTTTTGCGGAATCGATAAAATCACCGAAGCCGGGCACCGACACCATCGACTGACTCACCCCCAGGATCGTCCCAATGTCCCTGATTCCTTCCTCCTTCGGGAGCATCCGGTTCAAGGACCAGGTGTCTCCCGCTATCCACACCTTGTTGGTGACGTTCATCCGAATGGCCGACTTAATGAGCACCTCGGCCATCAGTTTGGGCACAAAGACGACGATGACGCGTATCCCCTGCGCGTCTATGTGTTTGAACACTGTGGAGAGGTCGGTGTCGTCGGTCAGCGGCTTGGCTACTGGCATGCAGATGTCGGTGTGCTTGATCTTCTTCATGAACACGTCCAGACCGTCCACACCATAGTCGTCGCCGCTGTAAAGGAGGGCCACCCATTGCCAGCCGAAGTGCTGTATGATGTTTACGATCACGCCTACGACATCCTCATTGGAGTGCACCGTGCGCAGGAACGATGGATATTTTGCTTTCTCTGAAAAGACGGAGCTCGCAGCTCCGTAACTGACCTGTTCGGAGAATAATGCAGAAATCGTTGGTGTCTTCAGAGGCGATAGATGAGGAGCCAATGGATTTGTATGTTTCTGAGAAAAATGTGAAATTACCACCGGGATGAAATCCACCATGAACACTGGGGCCACGGTCAGCATAGCAGTGCTTGAGAAGGGGCCGACCACGCCGACCAGTTTGGACAGTTTCAACATATTCCTGTGACCACCGCCCCAACTTTGAATGGAACCATTGAACGAGATGAGGCGCAGGATTCCCGGGAAATTCTGGAATCCCGAGCAGTGGTCGAAAATCTCATAGCCCAGCGACACATTGGGCAGGAGGCCGGTGGAGTTGTTGATCTCCTCCACGGCGAATCTCATCATTTGCAACCTCCGGTAACTGGACATGTCAAATGGGTGACTGTGGACAGACAGAGGACGCGTGGCACCAACATGACATATCCCCAGATCTACCGTTGACTGAGGGCTTTTCTCTGAGAGCTGCAAGACTCACCTGGCACAGTTGATGGCCTCTGGTCTGACGTGACGATCGCTGACACTGGCATGGTGGATGTCGAAGAGTCCTCCGATCAGATAATCTCCCTCCAGCTGAAACTCTGAGGCTGGACCTGTGCACCGAGTGGAGGAGGCACTGCGAAAAGATCCCAGCAGACACAGATGAATGAGGAAATGTCTCATGTTTGGAGGAATCGTTTATCAATGTGCTGTGATCTCATCAGTGACTCAGCCTCTGCTTTTAATAAGCAATGTGTGGCTGGTAACAGCAAACCCTCAGTCTTCATTTCCATGGAATTCACAGATGAGTATGCAAACAACGTCGGAGCTGAAATCAGTCTTGGTGAAGGACCAACACACCATCACATGAGTGTGTGTGCCTGACAGAGTCTAACCCACTTTTCTGGATAATACACTCACAAAAACACAGATGCTTTGAGATTTGGTTAAACTACAATTTTAATGCTACAAATGAACAACGTTCCTCTTGTAAAACTTGGCCTTTATTCCTGTAAATGTGTGACTCGATGTGTGATTCCAACTTTATCCTGGCAACATTAGATCTCACAGTCTAAGTCTAATATATCTATCACTGTCAAATTTCACTCGCATTCTGGCAACATCATTGTTTCCTCCCTCAAGATTCCTTGGACTAAATCAGTTTGGTGGCTTTTAGAATTATCTTCATCCTCTTTCCAGATTGTAACTTTTCAGTCTGTTGACAGTGGATCACTTCTGAAAAACAAACATCCAGGATAATCTTAATTTCTCAGACATGAATAGATTCTGTATTGAGGGACAATGCTGAACGACCACTCGAGCAGGACATTGCCCTCTCTTAGCTCGCTCATCTGCCATGTGATTGCAAATGTTCCTCTCTCAAATGTGCGGTGGAATGTTAAGTCAGGCAGAAACTATTTGTAAGTGGACGTGGCCTCTGAGAATAAACAAAAATACTGGGTTGAATTTAACACATTTGCTTATGTTTGCATGTGACTATATTTCATCTGACTCCAGGGACTCATCCATTCCTCACTTGGCAATTGAGAATTTTGCAACTGTTGTGAGATTATTATGAGAAACTATAAAATACCTAAACACAAGCAGGCAAATTAGATAAGAATACATCTAAAATGGAAATTGATTCTAGCAGGAATAGGCAGCCTTGGTAAATGTTATTTTAAAGGTTATTTATTGTTCTCGTAGTTAAGTCTCACAAAAACACATGCAGGTTCACAGGAGGTCAACATTTGTTTTTGTTTTGCGTTGTTCAGTATTGTCTTGCTTTGTTATGCTATGCTATGCTATGCTTTGCTTTGTTCTGGGATAAAACTACACCCCGGCTTATTGTTGTCATGCTATTATGGAAATACAAACTGAAGTGACATCTCTCACTCACCCCTGGTGGCTGCTCAACACTGCATGGACTTACACTACAGGATGCGTGTGTGTCCGATGCTTTTGCATACTGATTTGTGAGTTCTCTGTCAACCATGTGTGGATATGAATTTCCCTCCCACATTCATGAAAATGATCAACAACTCCAGCACCTCATAACTCATTTCTCACATTGGTAAATGATGAAAGCAGAGATGAAATATGTTCTTGTCTGTCTGTATTTGATGGCGTCTCAGTGCCCTGTCTCACCCTCAGAGTTTCAGCTGGAGGGAGATTATGTCATAGGAGGATTCTTTGACATTCATCATGTCAGTACCATCAGTCATCACGTCAGACCAGTGGCCATCGACTGCTCCCGGTGAGTTTGCAGTTATGTTGCCACCCTGGAGTTTTTGGACACATTAGTTTCTTGTTTGGTTCATTTCGTTGTCTGCCTCGTTTCATCACTGTAACTTGAATGGATTTCCACAAAGCAGTGGAGGGAGGACAAATGGGTTAAGACAGAAGTTTGGCTTATATCCAAACAAAGGGGCAAAACCAGGAAGGTTTTAAATCATTCTCGTTCACATCCCAAATGTTTTGTTTTATTTTCAGTAATTTTTCAGTGAATAATGATGAATCCTGTGTCTTGAAAAAGTAAACAAAAGCACATTTAGGGGTCATAAAAGAGTATGGTGTGAACTGACAGACGGTCCACTCTTGGCAGAGGAACACACTCCACAGATTGTTATTCTAGCTTCTCATATATTTTTAAGAGTTTCTAGGCATGAGGTCCATTTTGTATCCAATACTGGACTAACACTGACCCACACTCTGCTGCTGTTTCCCTCTTTGTCCACAGTCAACCCTTCTTTCTACCAAACTACCGAAGGTTCCAGTTGATGAGATTTGCTGTGGAGGAAATCAACAACTCAACCGATCTGTTACCCAATGTGTTGCTTGGCTATCGGATTTATGACCACTGCTCCGACACAAAGAATTATCCTGCCATTTTAAACCTCTTGTCAGCTGATGGTTTCATCCAACCTTGGGCAGGACTACCCACGTCCAACATATCTAACATGATGGGGGCTGTTGGCCCTTTCACATCTAATCAGGCCCTGATTATTGCCCCGTTTTTTACCCCGGACCTTGTTCCTCTGGTAAGTCGCCTTTTATTGTTTTTATATTTTCTTTGGCATTATTCTGTGATTGAAAAGTCATATGTAATTATTTACTTATTTTTCATCTTCATCTAAAATTGTTTCTTTGATTTAAATCATTTCTAGTTCATGAAAATGTTTTTGTTTCACTACAAATTCTCCAAACCTCCAAAATCACACGTGGAGTTCCCCAAGGCTCAATTTTGGGACCTCTTATTTTTGTTATCCCTGAGTGATGTCATCAAGAGACATGCCACATTTTTTTTCTTTTTGCCAGTTATATATGTGGCCTTGTCTCCTGTAGGACCAACGGGTAAATTTTTAAAGGTATACACATACATGCCTGAAAATCAAAAATTGCATGGCTCAACCTCAATGCACATGGATCTCTTTTTAGTGGTGCCAGAACTAAGAGAGTGAGACGGGTCACAAAATGTAATCGTGTCAGTGCTGTTGTTACTTCCAAGGGACTTGTCCTGCTTTTTATTGGGGTTTCAATCATGTGTGAATGTCTTCTACAGTTTTACACATATCATGTTTAAGTTGGTTGTTTGGTTGGGTAATTGATTGATTGATTGATTGATTGATCTTCTGGCAGGTCAGTTATGGATCATCTACTTCTGTCCTCTCAAGAAAGGCCAAATACCCATCTTTCCTACGAACAGTTCATCCCAACAGGGCCACTATAGAAGTGATTGTTTACATTCTACAATACTTTAGCTGGAGCTGGGTGGCTTTCCTGAACAGTGACAATGATTATGGCATCGATGGACTTGAAATGTTCATAAACGTGATTGAACACACCGACATCTGCCTGGCCTTCACCAAAGCGCTCAACAAAAATGTCAATTACTCCAAAATGTTTCAACAGATAGAGGAGCAGAGCATACACGTCATCATCGTGTTCGCCCCTAAAGTCTATGTTGAAGCTCTCATTGAATCAGCGATAAGCCTGAACATCTCCAACAAGGTGTGGATAGCAGACGAAGGGTGGGCTTTGAACAAGGAGCTTCCAAAGAAGAAAGGAATCAAGAACATCGGAACTGTTCTTGGGGTGTCCCAGATGGTGATCGGGATGCCCGGCTTCAGTGACTTTGTCTATTCTTTAAAAAGTCACACTTCCTGTGAAGACAGAGAACAGCAGACTTTTTGTAACCAGATGTGTAACTGCAGCAGCCTGAGTGTGGAGGAAATCCTCACAGCAGACCCAACGTTCTCCTTCCCCGTCTACTCTGCTGTGTATGCCATCGCCCACGCCGTACACAGCGCCTTACAATGTGGAGCGGGCACATGTAATCACAGCACTGTGCTGTACCCGCACATGGTGAGTGCACGATTATTACTTCATGTCTGCTCTTTAATTGATTTGAATGAACTCCTTCTGAATGACACGTTGTTTTTCTGAGTAGGTAGACTGCAGTGCGCATTGTGCTCATGTGTTTTCATACGAAACACACATCCGACCTTTGTGTTTCCACATCAGGTTCTAGCGGAGCTGAAGAAGTCAAACTTTACACTTTTGAATCAAAGTGTTCAGTTCAATACGGACGGCGACCCCAAGTTTGGATCTTATGCCATGGTTTTCTGGAACAAGAGTGGTGACGCACAGGAGATCGGCTATTTCCACGTCGACCCAGTGGTTGATGTTTTCATCAACATCTCAGAAATGGAGTGGTACAACAATGGCAATGTAAGTTGTTGTTTGTTTGGTTGTTGTTTTTTTACATGTAGTTCCATTTATCGACAACAGATGGCAATACTGTATAACTCAACTCAAACTGAACTTTGCAACAAAACACAACTAACTCCACAATCGGACCAAGTATATATTATTATTGTGACGCTGCAAATGTAGCAGTATAGAAGAAAGTGACATTTGCAATTCACTGTCGGCTTTTACTTTGAAATGGGAACAGGAATGATGTCAATGTCTGTGATAGTAACCTGTGCACTCTGTGCATCCACAGCTGTGACACAATTGAACCCAGCCAGTGTAGATGGGGGAAACCGGAGTGTTGCAGTGTTTCATAACTCTGTCTAGTGGCTAAACAGTGGTATGACAAGCTGGCCAAACTGGCACTTTCTGAAACAAATGACAATATTTTTCTAAACAATACGTTAATTTCTTTGGTACGATGACGAAATTGTTATTTCTTTAAACGAAAGATGTTTTTGGGTAATTTCTGAATATTTCAAAGTACAAAAACAACAAATTGCCCCTTAAAACGACTACATTTTTCCATGTCTACATCTTTATTACGGTATATGTGCAGTACATCAGGAGCACGTGATGATGCAAGTTTTTTTGGTTTGTTTATTCGGGTTTTAAATGTGTGTGATCTATTTCATAACAGTAGTTAACATGTTAATATGCTAGATATGTTACATATATTCACCCTGATCAACCGGTGTCCTATGCAGGTGCCCACGTCACTGTGTTCTCCGCCATGTCCTGAGGGTTACAGAAAGAAACTCAAGGAAATCCACAAATGCTGCTTCTCTTGTCACATCTGCCTGGATGGAACCTATGTCAACAGCACAGGTAAATAAAGGTTTAATACACCAAAATGGACATGATTATGAAATACTGCCTCCGCGATCATCCTTTCTAAACGGAATTAACGAACCACCCCTCTCTCCCATGTGAAACAGAGGATCCGTACACGTGCATGCAGTGTAAGGAGACAGAGTGGTCTGCAGAGGGAAGTACATCATGTAACCTGCGGCTGGTGGAGTACATCCCATTCACTGACAGGGGGGCTGTACTGATCATGGTGGGGGCCTGGGCCTTGGTGGGCATCACACTGGCCATATCTGTTCTCTTTGCTGTCAACTACAACAGCCCTGTTGTCCGATCTGCTGGAGGACCCATGTGCTTCCTGATCTTAGGCTGCCTCAGTCTGTCCACGCTCAGCGTTTTCTTTTACTTTGACAAACCATCTGTTCCTTATTGCATCATGAGGTTCCTGCCGTTCCTCTTGTTCTACACTGTGTGCGTGGCGTGCTTCGTTGTGCGCTCCTTCCAGATTGTTTGCGTTTTCAAAATGGCCGCCAAGTTTCCGAAGCTCCACGGTTGGTGGATGAAGTATCACGGGCAGTGGCTGGTCGTCACTGTGGCTTTCGCTTGTCAGGCGATCTCCCTTATTTGGGGTCATTCTTATGCTCCTTCCAAACCCTACAATGATACACGTTGGCGTCAAGACCAAATCGTACTCAGCTGTGACATCGATGTGAAATCAAAGTGCTGTTCTGTTGTTATACTCATAACTCTCTGCTGCCTCTGCTTCATTTTCTCCTACATGGGAAAAGATCTTCCCAAAAACTACAATGAGGCCAAAGCAGTAACGTTCTGTCTGCTGCTGCTGATCCTCACATGGATCATCTTTTCCACTGTCTACATCCTCTACAGGGGCAAATACATGCAGACCCTCAACGCCGCGGCAGTGCTCTCTAGTCTTTACTCCTTCCTGTTGTGGTACTTCCTGCCAAAATGTTACATCATCATTTTCCAACCTGAGAAAAACACACAACAGTACTTCCAAGGTCTCATTCAGAACTACACCAAAACTATCAGCCAATAATTGACCACACCTGGTTTGTACATAGACAGTAAAAACTGATGTAACCCTCCTCCAAACTATTCACATTTTGGAAATTTAGCATTTTAAACATTTATTGAATGTTTCTTTTTTAACCATTGTTCATTCTTTTT
>JAFBJT010024783.1:0-20876 GCA_016785325.1 Chascanopsetta lugubris | reverse complement strand
GTGGAGAAGAAACAGATGGATATATGGATAAATAGAGAGATGGATACATAAATAGCATGATAGCAAGATAGATAGATAGATAGATTCCACCTCTACCAACACAGTGATGATTAGCTTATCGAATGTGTTTCCCTTCCATGTCGAATCATTTCCAGCATCACTAACGTCGGATAAAGTTAGTTTCCGAGTTTGAAAATGTCACCCATGCACATCCCTCCTCGTTGACACGTGCCACACGAGGTTCTCACATCACTGTCTTTGCAGTTTGGCCTTGCCCTTCGCTGAAAGAGTCTTTTTAATGAGCCCTCCGAGGTTTCATTTTTCATCTCGTCCGTGTTTTCCCCTCTCATCCCTCCTTCTGTTTGATCTCTTTCATGTACACGTAAACACGGCATCCTGTGTATTAAGAGCGGTGGAAATTAAAGGGAGACTCAATGACTGAAGGTTCAGAGCGATGAATCCACAAACTTTGGTTGGAATCAAACAGTAAGTGGGGAATGAAAGGCTTTTCACAAATACGCCACAGTTGATGTTGAATGATAGGAAATGATAGAGCGGAGCCTTTGAGCATCCAAGCCAGAGTTTCATTTCACTTAACATTTTAGAATTGAGATTTCAACAGACGCAAACTAACTTACGATAAACATATGTGAATGTCTGCACTGTGGCTGCTGAACGTGTGCCGGACAGACTGGAGAAGCTTTGCTGGTGTAAGTTAACTTATTTTTGAACGTCATTTATGAACAAGTATCAGGCCAGACATGCATGACTGCATCTGTATTCTAATACTAAAAAAAATACATGCGTTCATCAAAGAAGCGAGCTAATGTTGGTATTTACATCCAGCCTTTGTCTGACGTTCAGTCCAAAGACTCAAAGAACTGACTTTGTTTACTCTTTTCTAATTAAAATTGTTCAATTTTTCCATTATATTTGATACAGAATAAAACCAAAATTTTGCTTTGAAGATAGATATTAGAGAGATTGTGACGTCGAAATTTAGAGTGACAGATTTGACATTTTCACAATTTTTGGTGTGAAGTATCAACTAACAACTAATTTCGCCACTGACTACCTGTATCATTCTGGGCCGTGACAACAACATTACTGGCACTGGGCTCAGGTAAGACCTCTTGCAAAAGTTCATTGTTATCCAATGTGTCGGAAAACAGAAGAGCAAAAAAACGACCCAGAAAAATGAATGAGAAATTCAAAGTAACTTTGACAGAGCAAGATGCTTTTTATAATCATACATAATTACAGGTATCATGACACCTCACCGCCCAGATGAAAGTATGAACCGACGTGTTCACTCATGAGGAAATGGAGAAAAAAAAACAGCTTCAGGCACTTTCCACTGGCAGGACCCGCTGATTAAATGTGCCGTACCTTTCCCATCAGCTGTTCAGGCGCGAGGGAACGAGCTAAAGGCCAGTAATGATGCTTATCGCGCCTCTGGAGAACGATGGCTGAGAGTGATGACTATGAAAGTGAAACAGCACAAACATCATAACACTTGTAAGTGAGGAAAAGAGCTCAACAGCAGGGTCTGGAAATACCCGCACACCAGCCGCGTTTGACCACTTTTTCGCCACTAGAGCGAGTATTGAGCTTAGACTGCACACAGAGATGGACGTGGCGTCCGTGACGTCCCCCATGGGTTTCTGCAGAGTGCCTCTGAGGCTCGTACCGGTTGGTTCACCCGTCGCCATCTTGCCGATACCCGACGACTCCTACTTCCTGGATCGACCAGAAACGTAGGAAAGGGGCGGAGCACAGGTAGAGACCAACAACCGAGGAGAACCACAGCACTTGTCGCTCGTCAATGCTAACGCAGCCACTGTGACCCGTGATCAAGACCTGACGCATTTTTTTTCATGACTGGAAAGTTAGCAACGAAAATGACAGACTGTGACTGCTTCAATTTGAAGTGTTTTTCATCATTTCATCTTTCATCATTAAACACAAAAAAGAAGCTGAATCACCTTCGGCTAAATGTTTTTCTTTGTTGGCAGTTTGAGACATGAGTCAGTGGAGGAGCTGCCTGACCCAGACTTGATATTGGTAGATTTCCTCAGGAGGCACCGAGCGAGTCCGGCGCGTTGAACCCGGGGCTGCTGATGAATGGACACTGACACATTATTGTGATAGCGTGCAGCGGCAGATGTGCGCTCACATTTCAAACGTCTCAACACAAAACCAAATCTGCTCTTTGCATTCTGCTTTGTGCGCGCCACTACGGAACGTTTTCAGTGAGCGGGAATTTTCTCGAGCACGAATTCCAACAACAGTACAATGGAGATAAATAATTACCACCAAAAACTCGGCACTGTGCGAACAAAAAAAAAGTGGCGGAGCCTCATCCTTATCGCCACCCAGCAGATGCCCACAGAAGCACATGAATGAGGGCGGGGGGGGGGGGGGGGGGGGGGGGGGGGGGGGGGGGGGGGGCGCGCGTTTGCTGCACCTCTGGCCGGGCCACTGTACGAGCTGCTGGCTGGTTACTGACGGCAGCTGCTGGCCTCCGCACACCGGGCAGACAAAGCACGGCTGATGGCCGTAAAGACCCATCATCTTTTGTTGGAGGATCCAAAAGCTTTCCCAAAGCTTTTAGAGCGTCATCTTGTAAAAAGGGTTGACAGGGCGAGGCAGCGTTTCAGTGTCAAAATCACGTTAAATATGCATTAGAGCTGTGGCTGCGTGTGGACACGGGCGAGGAACACTTGGGTCACTTATCACAGGCGAAGGTCGAGAGGTCCTTCAGATAAGCTGCAGGAATGTTTTTCAAATATTCGCACCGTCGAAATATTTTGGATGTTTTTTTTATAAGGGTCACAGGAAAGTTTGTTGTTTGTGTATTTCCCTGTGACATATCTGGTTGAAAACAAGTTTTCTGGGTCCTCCTCCGGACGGTAATGGTTTGCTCGGTCTCTTTATGGGTCAAACGTCTTATGTGCTACTGGAATGACACTGCAACAAGTGTTCCAACAATAAACAAATAAATCAGCTCCGCCACAGAAGGACCGGAGGCTCACACGTGCTCCCTCTGTCCAGAAGTGAAGCTGGGAAAAAAATAAAATAAAATTACACAAATACTGATGTTCCCATCTCATACACTGTGAGTCTGAGTCTGTGCCGCGGGAGAAGGGGAATAGAGCAGTGGAACAGTCAGGCATCGGTCTCAGCTGTCAATCATGACTTTTCTGTCCATTTCATTGGCGTCAAATTACTCATTTTAAAATCCTACCACACAAAATGAGCACTCGAGAGAACAGCGAGACCAAACGGCAACTTTTTTCCCCGCAGAAAATTAGTTTTAAATGGCTGTTTATGATGACACCTGTAGCAGCGAAGTGACATGCAGTCGTTGGCTACTTCACACAAATCCGCTAATCGTAGAGCCGAGCGATCGGCGTGAAGCAAGGCCGGAGCTACATACGTGGCTAACTCTGGGAGTGGGAAGGGGGGGGGGGGCTGGTTGCCATGGCGACTTGCCTCCTGAGAGTACAGTGTGCATGCAAAATAGAGTTGGAGTATGGTGGTAGAAGTTGCTGGTTGTGTGTGTGTCCACTTCTGAGCTAATTGGTTCCGTTAATGCAGAATCAGCGCTACCGCGCCTCGCTAGCTGCAGATGCTAAAGGAGCTCAGGACCTACGGCTCTGAAACCAGCACACGTTACACGCGCCACGCTAGCATCAACCGCCCAAGAAAGTGCGACATGAGCTACAGAAAATATGTATAGGCTAGATATTTAGGAAATTATATATATATATATATATATATATAGGTATATATATATAATATATATATGTATATGAATAAATATTAAAAACAGAGAAATAAATGAGAAATTCAATTCACATTTACATGTGGGAGGCCGATTTAATGACTTATTCTACAACCAGCCACTAGTTGGCGATAAAGACACTTAGGCTTCAACAATGGGAAGCTGTCGTGTCATCCATAACAGTAGCTCCCATAATAAGTTCGTGTTTTAAAGTTTCTAAACCTGCGGTTAGTTTCCACTCTCATGCACCTACAGGAGGAGAAAGTGGTGCACAGAGACAATTCATATCATTTATTCCGGATTAGAGAGACTGTGGAGATAAAATTGGGTTATTTGGAGAAGGTGTAGCATCATGAATCTGCAGTAAAGCAGGTTATTAGAGTTATTCAGCACCTGGCTGGTTCGTTATTTGAAGCTCCACATATTACCTTATGCATACTTTAATACTGTTGACACTTTGAGCAGACAGGAAATCACCCTCTCCAGGCACACGCATAAATTAAAGCCTGTTTAAAAAAACATATTAAATCACTGTGATATTACAATTAAATGTCAAGTGTTTTTTTTTCCAATCATTTTTCAAGTATTTTTGAATCAAAAGATTTTTTTTTTTTTTTAAAGGACAATTTACTTTCTCTTATTGTGAAAAAGTCATTGAGGCACAGGAGACAGTGGAGTGTGACTGCATGCTGCAGTGAGCACACACACCTTACGCTAACATCTCCAACAACAGCTAATGCTCCTCCTTCAGAGGACTACAGATGGTAACTGACAGTGGGGTAAAGAGATAATTCGGGAGCTGTGATGCAGCAAATGTTGTTTTCCTCAGTGTGTAATTCAGCTGAGACGTCGCCATGCAAATAAAAAAACAACTTCAGTGGAGTATTATCTTTTGGGAGAATGTGTAACGACTTCATTCCTGCACCGAATCGCCTCCTCAGGATGGATCGGGTCTATTTTTATTTGATGCATTTGCATTCGAGAGGCATTTGTGAATATTTGATGCCGAGCACTCGCACCAGAGGAGGCGCACACAGGCAGGGGATGCTGGTGCAGAGCTTTCAGCTTTGGCTGTTCTGCGATATGAACAAAACCAGTGGTGACTCCGCGGAGTCATGCATCTAAAGAGAATCAATTTCAGTCTGAATCAAAAAAATAAAATCCTGGTCTTCATTATCTCTATTCATTTGTATGTTATTCCTTTTGTCACCATTTTCATTGAATTGACTGTGTTTTAAGACCTCAATGTCCTCTCACTGAGCTTTTGTTTCACTCTATGCAAATGAGAATATCTTCCCGTGTTTGTCATTTCTATAATAACAATTGTTTATTGCAATGTTTTGGAGAACAGTATGAATCTGTATGCAAGGGAGTTTTTAATTAGCGGATGCAATGTACGTGGCCTTTTATGGTTTTTAGTGGGAGCTGTAAAAGAACAATGAAACTAAAGACTAATTGTTTCCACATGATAAAAAGACTATTTATTTTCCATCTATTTTCCATCATATTCGTGTCTATTCAGAAAGACCATGAACTTGTGTGGGTGCAACCGTTTCACTGAGGCTGCAACTGAACTGTTTACTTGCGTCATTGATCCATCAAACAACTTTACTGTTGATAAATGTATCGTTTTGGGGGTTTCATTTTTTGTCGGGAATTTGTTTTACAAAGCTGTCAAAACGTTCAGTCGATTATCTTGTTAGATCAGGGTTGTCAAATTCATTTTAGTTCAGGGGCCACAAACGGGAAAAATGTGATCTCAAGTGGGGCGGACCGGTAAAATCATATGATGTGATGAGCTATAAACAACAACTTCCAATCGTTTATGTACAGAAAAATACAAGGACAAAAAATATCTCTTCTCGATATAACCAACATAAACCAAGTGCACCGTTTTTTTCCACCTCGCAAAATCATTCCACGAACCAGATTGGACCGTCTGGCGAGCCGGTTCTGGTCTAATCGAACACCCCTGTGTCAGATAAAGCCCCAGTGACAAAGGTCCACATCCATAAGTCAAGAGCCAGACATGAAAACAGCATTCATCATCACAAAATGTGCACTTACATTCCCTGACGTTTCCACTCGTTGCATATTACTGTCTCTCGGCCGGAGTCAGACACAGGTACACAAACAGACGTGTCCACGTGTGGTGACTCACACTTTGTTCTGAACATGGAGCTTCATGAGTCACAGACATCTGAGGACAGATGAGTCACAGAGAAATCCCATTTCTCACAATCTCCGACAGCTCCACAACATTTGCGTCGGCAGCATGACACACTCTGAAACAAGCTGCACACACTCACTTACGCACTATTTTCACTTTGTTTTTAAATGTGCGACTTTTGACACCGACATCCACGTACACCAGCTCGGCCTGTACCCGGAGATGCGTTGGGAATAGTTTAGGGCGGAGTTTGCAAACTGCATGAAAAAAAAAACAAAAAAAAAACACTTCTACATCCTCCTCGTTTCAGGAGAACGGTGCAAAGTTGTCGTCTCACTGTGATTGAGAAGGAGTGGGAGCCATAAAACCTTCAGTGGTACACGAGGACGGAGTCAGTGTGACTGCTGATGTAGGGACTTTCAGACAGGAGCGAAGACAAAGACACAAAGGAAACAGGCAAAAGCACAGATGGCGGGAAAATACGAGTGTTTACGCCTCCACTGATATGAAAGTGGCACCTGTTATTCCTGCACAGAAATACACCTGAGTATCCACACACACAGTTTAATAACCATTTTGATCAAAAATGCACATGTTGCATGAAATGTTATTCCAGCTGAGTTTATATATCATCTGTCTCAATGGCATTTAGCGACGAAAACACAATGAGAATATCCATGTAAATATCTCACTGTTATCGCGAGTTCCTTAGTTCTGCTCTCTGAGGATTACTCCTTTGCTGCGCTTAATAATTACGACAAATGGGTTTTTGAGAATTCGGTTGTGTATTCTATGTGCATCGTATAATCATATTACAGTATATTTTCTTGTGACGCCTGAAAAGTGGTTGGGTTTCTATTAAACTTATTCAAGAATAACGTGGCCTGTCAACGGTGAAACAACCGACTTAACTGCACGAGTGCTCGGCCAGAAGCTCGAGTCAAACTAGAACAAAGGGAGCCTCGTCTGAATGAAGATTTATCGAGTCTTTTGCACCTTTTTCATTCGTGACACATTTTCCCAGGCTGACACCGAAAGCTCACTGCGCGTGTCTGCAGCTTCTATCTTTGTCTCAAATCTGCCGGAGCAGATAGGATACGTCGTGCCGTGTTTGTAAAGAAATGTACATTATGCAGAGAAACCTGAATCTTACAAAACGCATCTCTCGTCGTGTGTGTGTGTGTGTGTGTGTGTGTGTGTGTGTGTGTGTGTGTGTGTGTGTGTGTGTGTGTGTGTGTGTGTGTATGCACATTTTTAAGTATATCTAAAGGCCATTTGGCATTCATCGAATGAGAGCGGTGGACAGACAGGTCCCCTCAGGTCCGGAGCTGTAAGACACCACTGCACATCATGAGCTGGCAAATCTCCAATTATCACGGAGGTGAAGCACCGGGCTCAAACCTAAGCTGGAGAGAGGTGTTAGCTCCGTCTATCTATCTTCCCTGTGAGGACGAACCCCTGTGAACATGGCTCCAAAAAAATGAACAGATTACCAACCTGCTCTGATTCTTCAGGAAAGGACCGACACGAAAATCTCTGCGGTTAAGGACGTGGAGCAGCTCTGCCAGACGGGACTTGGAGAAATATTGCACCGTCGCTATCGTACGCAGCAAAACAATTTAGAAAATCACAAGCTAGGACGGTCAGAGCTACTCTATGTGCATGGAACTAGGCCACGAAACAGCTGCTTTGTTCATCACGACACGTAAACACACCCTAACCCACATCCACCTGCACCGCTTTGCAACAACCACTGCTTTCTCCACCTCAACTTTCAAAATAAAAGCATTTGGACCTACGCGCTGCATGCAGAACTGCCTCAACAGGAGAAACTGAACTTTAACATTCATCGAGTATAAGCCGATCATGTACTGTGTGCGCAGGCGTCAGGTTCTGGTGGTGTGAGGGTGCTGGCCTAGATCAAAATGATTTTTTTGGGGGTGCATAGAAATCTAAAAACGATTGTAAGATTGGCCTTTTAAAAATGTATTTGTCAGATATTGTATAGGCCCTAAAACTAAGAATGACCTGGCAACGCTGACACCAAACCTTCCATTAAAGGACTCGGAGCGTATTCGTTTTTTTAGCAAACTGGCTGCATTGAAAGATGTTCAGCCATAGTTTTCAGCGCGAGTGTCCGTCATTGTTTATATGGAGAGAAAAATCTCACTGCTGTCGCCTCAGCATCACAGGATCTGTATCTCGCCAGCGCGGCGCTTTGCGACAGATAACGACACTTCCATTTCGGCTTCATCAGCGACGCACTGATGATGAGTGAAGGTTGGGAAAACGCGTTTTGATAGAAGATCTCAATTACAGTTAGCTTTGAGGAAAGTCGTTTGGAGGCCGCGGTAATTTACTTCTGTCCCGTCGAGCCTCGTCCCGCGATCCATCTCCGGCCTCCCGCGTCATAACCCCTCCTCACTAACAGCTGACTCAATCGAGACGAATGGAAATCTGACTGCTTATCTCCCGCGCCCGCTTCGCACGCACACGTGGATCTGCTGAGTGGGAGAAATTCACTATTGATCTCCCGCATGAAAGATGTTTCTGCTAAAGAGCTGGGGTTTAGAGGTGAGTTCATATGAGTCCATTGAATTTGCTGTCGAAGTGAAGGGATCAGCTTTGGTGGCGCACGTGAGCGGCGAGCGATAAATCGGACACGTTTAGGACTCGATGCGTGGGACACTGCGACAGCCGGTCTCTGCCGAGGTCGGTCAGGATTTCTTTGGTAGCGCGTGCTGACGGAAATCTAAAGGCAGTGTGCAGGAATGATGGGAAATAAAGTTGAATAATAAGTATTATCTGACATTAGCTGAGGACCAGTGCAGTTGCTCTTATATTCTTGGAGGGAGACATGAGGAGTGAGATGTTGAGTTTGCTGCAATATGGAAATTCTACACACTGATGGTCATTTATTCATTTAGATTCTTTGAAAATTGTACAAATAACCAAAATACCAGCGATTTCCAATCTATAGAGTTCAAATTGGGCTTATAGAAAGCAGAATTTGCTTCTTTTGTTTCCTCAGCTTTTACGTAAACAATAATTTGTTTGTTTTTGTACTGTTGGTCACTTGGGGCTTTTGCCACAACTTGACAAGTGAGGGGACTTTTGTTGTTGAGTACCGATCATGATTAATCAATGAATAAATTGAATGAGTAAATGTGTTTGTTGCAGGCCTTACGTGTGTGCCGTGGTGGTGAAGCCGACTTTACACATGCTGCAGTTACATGTAAAGAAAGTCTTGTATCATCATTGAGAAATGTGATCACAAAGTGGTTCGCAGGAAATATTTGGAATTAGTAATTCCATCAATTTAATCAGCAATTAACAAAAAAAATAGCTTTTTAGTGCAAAGAAGATAATACCTGGTGCAAAGTTTGCAAAAGAGACAACCAACAAATGTTAGTGGAATGCAGCCGTTTAAAAAAAACATTACAAATCGTATTGTTTTGCACTGACATCAGATTGCAAAGTCCAATTTCAAATCTGTATCCGGCCGGGAAATGATAAGAGCATCGCTATTCGTTGCTTTGCTGCACAAGAAACGACAGACTACACTTGTTAATCAGCAGATGAAAACATTTTGAACATAATGGCCTCGGAGCGTTTGAACCAGACATTGCTTCCTCACTTAGTGGCATTAATTATGAAAAAAGAAAGCGCAGAGGAGTGCGGAGGAAAAAAAGTGCTGACGATACATGAAAGCACGGAGCAACAAAACACTTAATTTGTCCTGCTGTTGCCTTTGCTGAGGACGCCGCTGCATCACAATGAGGTTTACACATGTTACAGTGGAGTGTGAAGATCCTCATTATGTGTAAAAGGAGGTGGGTTCTCCTTCTTTTCCTCACTTTTCATGTCCTTCGGCAACAAAACCTGTAGCCTGACTAATGAATGAGCAGCAGTTGGATGTTATCACAAGAAATTCACGGTGAGTAGAAAAGGAAACAGAAAGATTAAGTGTTGGATCAACTTTTACAGAAGGGGATTTGAATGCAGGTCGGCATCTTTTAGCTATTGTACCATACTGTACCATCTGATAGAGATATCATTCTAGAAATCAGCCCGCCAAATATGCTTGCACGGCATTATTCCCTGTAGCGTTCTCAAAAATACCTGCAAACAAACAATTTACAAAGACTGAAACAGAAAAAGAATCCCATTTCTGTGCCCAGAGCTGGGCTTTGATTTCAGAACCATTTATTCATGTAATTAATGTCGATCCTAGAACAAGCTGAGATATTCACGTAACGTTGTAGTTTGCTCTTACTGTCCACCACTCCAGCTCCTGTTTTCACCCTCTTCCCTATAAAAGCCTGTAGAACTCCTGCCCCTCCCACACAGACGGGTACAGTCTGTTGTGATTGGCCAGCTGGCCCAGTCTCTTGTGATTGGTGGACTGCTCCCTCTGATGTTGGAGGAGTCTATCTTACTGACTTATCAGACTGCCGCAGTGCCTTTAGCTCTACTGGGAAGCAAAATGAAAATCAAGGATGAGGCATTTCAGCAGCCTCTGAAAATGTATTTTCTATGACAAAGCCCCCCCCCCCCCCCCCCCCCACCAACACCCACCAGAACCCCCCCCCCCCCCACACACACACACACACCAAAGCCACAACCCACTAAAGGTACGGAAAACCTATGAAGTGTGATATACCGCCTTTAATAAACTTTGAAGAGACGGACTCTCGCAGTGGTGACAGAAACTCATCAGTGGGAGTGAAGTCGTCCATCAAGACTGATTCTCCCGCTTAAGGTTCCGAGTCCCACGGCAGCTCTTTAATTCCAGCAGTTCAATTACTACATCTCACTCTTATAGAGTTTGAGAGAAACACCTTCAACCACGGGCCAGTCAAACAGTCGCCTCCTCCACACCGGTCGCAAATCATCCCGAAAAGCAGCGCACCTCTGCAATCAGACATGTGGTAAAATTATCGCTGAACACACAAACACACTCAATCAGCCCTGTCGCATTAAAGGTGCGGCGTCGAGAGGCCGCGCCGCTCGGAAACAAGCGAACACAGCGTCAGTGCAGTGTGTGGCGCAGACACACAGATGGAACAGATGGGCTTCCCAGGTTTATCTCTCACTTTTTGCTCTTCTACGCGTCCGGATACAGCCTCGAAATGCCACTGCCGCCAATCGTCCGTAGCCGTCAGCGAGTAAAATATGACTTCAGCCGACTTTCGGCCAAATTTCTCGACGTTTTGACCCTGAACCACCACGTCTCCTCCCCCCCCCAGTTGCCAGGTTGGCACTGATGCCCGGTCACAGCCCATCTTCTCCTTGGCTTGCGGCTCACCTCCCGCCTCCTGTTCCAGAGACGGAGACAGGCTTCCTTCGCTGCCTTCCGCCACCAACGAGCCGCAGACCCCGCCCCCCCCTCTCCCTTCCAGAGCACCGAGTCCTCCACACTGACGAGGCGGATGAAAGCCCCCGCAGCCGACCTCCACCGGGAATAACCAGGTCCTTCACCCTTCATCTCCGCACTGTTTGACTCAAGGTTCGTCCTCCGCATTCGCCCCCCCCCCCCCCCCCCCCCCCCCCCCCGCCCGCCCCCCCCTCCCATCCATCTTCCTTGGATGTGCCTGTCAGTTCGGTTGGATCAAGAGATTTTCCTCACCCCCTCGGACCAAAGTGCACCTGAGCGTCAGGCCTCGCAGATGTAAAGACCACCTGGGGAGAAGGAGGCTGCCTCCCAGATCGACCCTCATCTTCAGCGATCGTGCCACGTGCGCGACACGTGTCTCGCTCTTCCTGTAGGAGCCACACTCTCTCGGTCTCTCCTGCTCCACCACGTCAACGTTTTATCCATCTTGGAATGAGAGGATGAAGATTTCCTGTGCCCTCCCATAATGGGACTCGAATCAAAATTGAGAGCAGGGGAGGCCATTGTGGAAAAATGGCGGTGAGCATTTGGCTGAGCGCCGTTGCGATACAGCGAAAAAAACGTTTTTTCAAACTTAAGAGAAAAAAATGGGAGAATCTACCAATTAGACGCCGACGCTCGGGGTTTTTTGCTTCATATTAAAACCTGGATGAAAAAGCAGACTCCGCTGTACAAGCTGTTGGCCACTGGAAGTCAGTCAGCGGTGCGCGATAAAGCCGATGGCGCATGAGTAATGTGTTCCTGTGTTTTGGAGACACTCTGTTCCTGGTCAAAACTAATTGAATGCAGCCTTGAGTCCACCCGCGGAATATTTACAGTGTTTCTTTTCGCGATGGAGTGCTTATCAATACATCAGTGTTTATCAGTGCATGGTGATGAATGGCTTCCTGTCAACTTGAGCTTCACAGTAAATCTCACGCAGCCACGGCTAAATCACATTTCCCCCTGACTTACAAGGCTTCACCGAGGAAAAGGTGCAGGTGCGCCTTTGCAGGAGTGAACTATTTAGTGGACACTGTCAAGGGATGACCTTTTAATCGACTCACTTGTAGGAGAGTTTTATTGAACTAATTTATTCTCCTCGTGATTATTCAGCCCTCTGGAGTCAGAATAATTAATTGTGTTCATTACCAAAACATTCTCCAGTGCATTTATATCCCCGCATTTCAGCAACTGCTCGATTCATTGGAATTACCACCCAGAATATGCCTGTGTTTTATAGCGCCGCCCCTCACCTCTCTCGCTTTCTCTCTCTCTCTCTCTCTCTCTCTCTCTGCTTCCCATCAGCTCGGTCAAAGACAGGCTGCGAACAGCCAGTGCTGGGAGATAAATCCGCCTGCTCATAAATCTGCAGCGGGATGATTATACAAAACACAAGTAACATTAATTTCATATGTATGAAGTATGAAGAGCGGTCAAGCTCCTTCTTTCCTGCGCTTTTTTTTCGACACGAGACAATTTATGTCGGGTGTGTTAACGAAGCCCAGACGCCCGGTGAGAGTAAAGTGATGAATTCATTAACTTCTATAAAGGGTTGAGCTATTATAAGCACTTAAATATGAATACAGCCCATTTGTCTGTCACAGTGTCCCACGTGTCTCCTCTGGCTGCTCGGCCAAGATGGAAGTCGAGAATTCCTGCCAACGCAGAGAACAAAGAGTCTTCAACACAGGTTTTTAATTGAACACATCATACTTAAGTTTGACGAATAGCTCCGAGCCGCTCATACTGATATGAACTTGCCACATATCGATTGTGTGGACATAAACAATAGGTATTGCTGTGGCTTGCAGCCATGACTGAAGGATGCAGGAGTGGGTTTGGACTTCAGCCCTTATCAACATCTTTGATGGTGTCGTCAACATATTTCAGATATTTGCATTCATTTAGATTTAAAAAAAATGTTTTTTACATCTGTTGTAAACTTGCAGCATAAAGTCCTGAACCTCTCGCTTTGTAGCTTCCACCAGAGAGCGCTGAAGATCAGTCAACAGGAAAGACCCATGTCAAGTCCCATTTCATGTCTGTCCTCTGAATACCAATCCTAATAGGGCTGTGGTGTAATCGTAAATACCGTATAGTATTCTTTATACTCCTCGATTCAAATAAATGAACGGCGGCCGTGTTTCCGGCGAGGTGCGAGGTAGCATCGGATGTGAGGGGAGGGCCCTCGGTAGTGTGCAGCGCTCTAATTGAGACGCAGCTCGTGTCTCCTCAAAGTGCACCCTGCTCTATTTAGTCCTCCAGCTGCTGCTTCCTCACCTACGCGCCGGCATTCAACACACCGGTGCCATGACCTGATGGGAGTGACGTCACTCTGCCATGACACCAGTGTTGGGTGTTTTCCTCCTCGCTTTCCTCCACTTGCTGCTTGCTCACCAGCTGGAGACCCACACGGGATGAACCACACAGTCTATAAAACGCAGGTTACACTGGCAACCTGCCAGTCAACGGCCATTTGAGGCTTTACCATAAAACCTGTTTCAATATTCATGTGCGCGTCAGGATGAATGACTCAGAAAACACAAATCCACCGACATGCTGAGTCCTTTGTATATTGTACAGACTAAACAGCCGGCTGTTAACGTTTGGGCAGTTCAATGATTTCGTACTTGTGCATAATGAATTTCAACACAGGAACGAGCTCTTATAGAGTAGGAGACCTTTCGCTCAGCACTAGGACTGTCCAGTAAGACAGAGGAAAAGAAGAGCTGAGTCAGTGTTCGAGGTGACACGGGAAAAGTCCATTCAAGTGGTTCTTTAGCAAAGGCAGAGCGAGAGAGAGAGAGAGAGAGAGAGCGAGAGAGAGAGAGAGAGAGAGAGAGAGCTAGAGAGACACAGTTACTCTGTTAGCATGCACCATCTTGTTCCACAGAGAGGAACCACAGATGAGAACAGGAGCGAGACTCCTTTCTTGGGTACTAAGTGACCCGAGTTAATCATCATGGGTGGCCAGTGGTGGCTGATGAGCGCTGGAGTGACATGTGCCCTTTCAGCCTGATGGAAGAAGCGTCGTGGTGCCACATTCTAGAGCGGGTCAATAACATTTCTTGGGAACAGACGGGAAATTCATTAAGAGGCCGAACGTTCGACACTAGAGAGGCTACATTCTTTCTAAAGGTGACTGGGCCCACTGCGTGAAGCGGTGGGTCTTTATTCTGCAAGCAGTACTTTCATGAACACTCTGATAACTAGAGTTATAGAATCCAATACAAAACATAAGTAACATGTTACACACAGGCGTAAATGGTAGAGTTTATTGTTCTATAGATATAAAGAGCATGAGATGTGCAAAATAATTCCTCTCATAGAAATACAATCCAGTCAAGTTCTACATCTCAAATCTATCCATCCATCTTTCTCAAGGGTTGTTAGGGAATCAAAAATCAGTTGGGTCTTAAAGGTGCAGTCTGTAGGATTTGGTGACATCTATTGGTGAAGTTGCATCCATCACCTCACGTGGAGAGCGTGCAGGAGAACCTATGGCAGCCCTCGGTTGTCCTTCAAGCTCGAAAGATGTTTAGTACATTCACTCTGGACTAATGTATAAACATGGCGGCCCCCATAGGGAGGACCCACTCATGTAAATATTAATTAAAGGGCTCATTTTAATCATCTAAAAGCAAAACATACATTGAAATGAATATAAATTTTTTGTTTTTTTAAATATCAGTCTGTGGTTGTTTTGTGATCCTACTTCTAACCTAAGAAGTGACAAAAACCTTACACACTGCACCTTTAAATCCATAATCCCACAGATTCAAATAAAACAAATATTATCTTTGCATGAAATGATTTTTACATGTGCAAACACTGACACACATTTTCCCTGAAACCTCTTATGTCACAGCTTGGTTTTCTTCGGCATGAGTCACAGAGAGGAGATTCACCTCAGCGTACCTTTGCGCCTTCCTGCCTATAACGTCTGATCCAGTGATTTAAGACTGCAGCCTGGTCTCCAGCAGCCCACCCCAGCTGTGCGTGCCCCCATCACCTGCCAGAACACCTGCCCCTCATTCACCTTCATTAGCCACTCCGCTTATAGGACTACTCGTCTTTTGCCTGGCGCAATAAAGCCAGCGTGACTGCGACCCAATTAGCCGACTAAAAGTTTGTGGCAAATTGTCTGTCGGGAGATAAACAAAGAGCCTGAGTCGTCTGTTCCACTGGAAACGCAATTACACAATAATCATCTTCGCCTAAATCCATAAATCTACCAGCGTGCTGCTTCCGTAAGAAAACAAATGAAGGAAAGCAGCGTTTCCACCTGCATCACCGGCGCAGAGCTGTGTTGCAGTAGTAAGGTGATATAGTGGGATATAAGTATATTTTTTACTATAAGAAGAAAACACAAGACAAAGTGCAACAACCCAGTCAGAAACGAAATGAGCTGGTCCCTGCAAACGAAGCCCAGGAGATATTTGAGTCAATACGGCACCGAGATAACTTTAATCCCTTTTCTTGATGCCTTTAAGACGCCCACTCAAGCATCTCATTTTTCATATTATCAGTCAAAACGTAAGTAGATAGAAGAGGGAAAATGGGGGGGGGAGGGAGGGGGGGGGGGGGGGGGGGGGGGGGGGGGGGCGCTGCTTATTCTGTAAAAAGGATGCATCACGTTCCATACAGCTGCATGAAAATGTATTTCACTGGAACACTGGAAATATGCATGAGGCCACAACATGTACTTTCCTGAACAACATACCTCGACCTGCACAAGCTTGCACTTGCGCGCGCACGCACACACACACACACACACACACACACACACACACACGTACTTCCAGGCCTGCACCTCGCTAAATGTTTCGCTATAAAGCTCAATTATTCCACCGCCGTGTTCATTGTCACTCTGGAGCATCACGTGAGATGAATAAGCCAAATATAACCGTCCTCCGAGCATGGGCGGATATGCGCTGATTTACTGAGCCTCTCAATTGACGTGACGGCTGGATTTGCTTGAAGCCATCATGGGAGCCGTCACTATCATTTGCAGCAGAATGAGCAGCGTGTTAATGACTCGCTCTCACAGGCATCGCGGCCGCTCAGTCGCACAACACGCCGCTTATAATCGTCTGCAGAGGTCGGAGCCAGACATCACACAAGCTGCTTTTTTTTTTTCATTGAACATCATCCGGACATAATCAGGCTTTTATAGAAACAACACAGACTCATCACCGTACAACATGACCTCAGACTGTGGGTTTCGTCGTCTTGTAAACGATTCAAACAATCCACTGAAAGTAGATATTATCAGAGAGAGAGCTTCATGTATCTTTCCCGTGTACCATACTGAGATGACTCGCATGTGGACGTTGATACTATTTTAAAAGGTGCAGTGCGTGTACGATTTGGTGACCTCTAGTGGTGAAGTTGCATGTTGCATCCATCACCTCACCCTCACCCTTCTGAGCATGCAGGAGAACCTATGGTGGCCCTCAGTGGTCATTAAAACTCAAAAGATGTTTAGTGCGTCCACTCTGGGCTACTGTAAAAACACGGCGGCCCCCGGAGAGACGGACCCCGCTCCTGTACATATGGCCATGTATCAAATGTAGCATCATCACATACTGGATTCAGCCAAAGATCAGAATCAGAAAGAGAATCAGATCCATAATAATCCAGACATACTTACAACCAAATCTAATGGCAAAACTTTTCCCATTTCACAAAAGGAAGCAAACAATCAGCGCCATCAATATCCTTGTATGCGTTCATCACTTTAATTACAGCGACTGAGAATTCTATAAGGGCAAGTCTAATCATAGCTCAGGTCAACACAACACGGCTTAATCGTCAGCAAAAGGAGAAAAACGTGGATGAGCAAAAGAAAGCAATTAAAGAGTGTGTGAAGTCTCAATAATAAACAGTAGGTAATAAGGTAGCGGCACAAAAACAATTCCCTCCAAATTTAGTGTATATGCATAAAGGTAAAGTGCTCCAATGATTAACTTCATAAATACACAGAGGTAGAACCTCTGCAGACCGTCTCTGGTGTAATAACACGTAGCCGCTAAATTTTTTCCGACATTTTTAAGCGCGAGGCTGAGAGAGCGGCTAACAGCCCTCATGGTGGGCGTGTGAGAACCTGTTCTGTGCAACTGCCCAATAAATTCTCCTCGGCCCGACTGTACTTAACGCTGGAAGGAGTTCAGTCGGTGTTTTATGCCGTTGCCGCGTTGCTACGTCGCGGCAACGGGCCTCTTCATGCCGCAGCTGCAGCAGCGGCGGTGGAATGTATTTCTGCCCCGTCATCGGGTGGGAAGATGACACCGGAGATCTCTGTCCACCGTGAGTCAGCGGCAGCCAAGGCTTCGTTCTCACACAGGGCGCAGCTCGGTGGTAATAAAGCCTCCACAGCACTTAGGGTGAGAGCATCACGGACTGTGCGGTCGGGCTCCTGTAGCCGCGCCGAGGTCGTTTTGCGATAAGATGGATGAAGATACATACGTCCGATTCCTTTTCGAATGAGTGGTTTCATTTAGGATTCTCCTTCCGAGAGTGAACCTGCTTTCACAGGGCATGAGGCCCTTCCGATAGTGGTTATTTTTATTGTTTGTTTGGTTGTCACGAGTGGGGCTGACGGATGAGGCCAATACAGAGACTTGCAGTTCACAGGTTGGCCACTTGAGGCTGGCTCCAAAAACCAAGTCAATCTTCATTGGCTCCCATGTTAAAATGGTGTGCTCGAGAGGCACATTCAACCCTGTTGAAAGCCTTGTGCAAACCACAGTTTTATAGATACATGTTTGAAATGATGCATAACTATCATTTTGATTGACAGGCGACCTCATCGTTAGCTCGGGCGCCAGGAGCCGCTTAGCTCCTCAGCCTGAGCGAACAGGGCATCAACGAGCGCAGCGGGTGTGGTTCGGCTGCAGACCCGAATTCAGCCCCTCCCACCTTCACCTGTGCTCCGCCTCTTTGCCTGGTTTTGGACCGAGCGAGTAGCGGGGAAAAGTCAGGTGCCGCCAAGATGGCGACGGAACCAGCCTTACATGCACTCGGCAGAAATCTACGGCAGTTACAGCGTTAACCTCCTCGCAGTATTCTTCACTAATTGAATAAGCTGAGGCTCCCTCCCCTCGCCGCCTCAGCTGCGTGGCATCTTGATTTGAGCCATGACGTACAAAAAGGTTAAATGCTGTGTTAAATTTCACTATGCTAATGGGCAGAAAAGACTGTGCATGTTGGCGGCGCACCTGCGAGGATGCAGGAATGTACCTCAGTAAAGTAAAGCCTTCGCCCAGGCGCTGCGATCCACTTCATGCAGATTGGTGCCGGGGCCGACTCAAACCTGCATCAGTTGCCGGGGTCATTATACGGGAGTAGAACCGCTGGCTCCGCGTGTTCCCGATGAGAAAGGGGGATGCATCGTCACTCATCCACCACCGCGCAGATACTGCCATTATCCTCCTCCTTCTACGTGCTTCATTTTCCTGTCTGCCACGTGAGTGCAGCCTCCCACGAAGTTTGTTCGGAGCACTCAGCCGAGCGGCTGTGGCTCCGACGTGCAGACTCGCTCCGTGCTGTTTGACGTGATTCTTGTGTAGGTGGTAAAACAGGTTAGTGAGAGTCTCTTGAGGGAAGTGGGCTGGGGCACGATTTGCAAAGCAGACGCTCCTGGCCTGTGTCAGTGCAGGTCGACGTGACAAAAGTAGGCCCACTTCAATTAATGTACCGACTCCCAGGTGTGTCTCAAACCCAGTCACAGTCAGGATGCGTCAGTGTCAGCGTCACTCATGCGTGTTTGCGTTGGCGTCATGCCAATTCACTGGCCTTTGAAAGCGAGAGCGGGTCGTCCACTCGCCACCCGTAGGTTAGAGGTTCGATCCCTGTCTCCCCCGTTCCTCAAACCAAAGCATCCTAGAACGGGACACTGAGCCCTGCGTCACCCCTAACGGGAGCAGTAGCAATGGTGTGTGAGTGATGTCTGATGGAGACGGTGCTGCTGATATACATATATATATATATATATATATATATATATATACATAAATGCTGGTAGATGTCATTTATCATCATATGTGCAAAACTCTCAAAACTGTCAGTGCATGAGGGCAATGACACTGACACCAATAAAAAAATTTTAACTTTACTCTCTGTATCTTTCCCTCATGTATTAATGAATATCTAATACCACACACTTCAAATACTCTGACATATATCCAGCAACATTTTATCTTTTGAATCTCCAAAAGTAACAGAAGATTGGCACCTTAAAATTTAAATTCATTCTGACTGGAGGGATCTGCCAATCAACTTGTGCCTTACTTTCATCAGAGAATAGATGAGAGCGCTATATATGATGTCGGATGATTTTTCCCCAAAAAAAAATTTTTTTAATAAAAAGATTTGCCTTCAGGGACTTTCTATCATGAAATGATTCAACAATACACATTTAATGATCAGGATCACTGCCATGCAATCATCATTTCTGCACGTGTCCCAAAACATGATTTAAAGGTGCAGTGTGTAAGATTTGGAGACATCTATTGGTGTTGTATCCATCACCTCACCCTCATCCTTCTGAGCACATTAATGGGCTCATTTAAGAGGAGTGGGGAAAAAATAAATCATTGAAAACATTATAAATTCATGGAAATGTCAGTATATAATTGATTTATAATATTTTTTTCAAAAGTGACAAAAATGACCTCGATCTTACACTCTGCACCTTTAAGAAGGAGACATTATTAGATTACATCAAAGTTGCACCAATAACCCTGTGGCTCTCCGTGTGTCTAAGTGCCTGTTGATGCCATCAGCCTCTCACAGACTCGGGGCTTTTATTTGCTGCGGAACAATTATCTGGCAAATCCAGAAAACATGACTCATACTTGAAGCGAGGGATGATTTCGTTGTAAATGTGACATCGACAGAGTCTTCCTGCATCAGCCGCTTGGAACAGTCTCAACAGCAACAGTGCTGTGCTCCAAAAGTACAACAACAACAACAACAAGGAGCACACGGACTCACTGCTGGTACATTAACGTGACCACATGTCATTCATGTCCGAGGCCTGAAGACAGACTGAAGTGAAATGAGAACAAACCGCAGAAAAAGGAGCCACTAATGATGCTGTGCGCTGGATCTGTGTATGAGCTCATGAGAGAGCGAAGGCGTGGAGGAAATGTTTGATATGCGCGTCTCTTTTTCCTTTTTTCACCCCCTCACACTAATTACCGGATGGCTGTCCCAGTTTTTAAAAAGTGACATGAAAAGACAATGTGCCACTTTTTAACGCAAGTGTTCGACATTTGGGAGAAAAATGCTTTTATTCTCTTCCTGCTGGAGAGAATGGTGACAAGAGCGGAGAGAAAGGGGGGGAAATAAATCTAGAACTGTATTTTAAAATGTCACAGTTCCTTAATGGTACAGTGTGTAGTATTTAGCGGCATATAGTGACGGTGAAGTTACGCCTGAAAACCTCTCATCTCATTTCTTCCTGTGACAACTGTACAAAGGTGACCACCCCCCCCCCCGACTCATTTATTTTTATTTTATTGACATTTCAAATTACG
>JAFBJT010024779.1:18793-31597 GCA_016785325.1 Chascanopsetta lugubris | reverse complement strand
GAAAATGTGACAGGAAAACACAGACACTCGTTTCACAACATTCCCGCTGAACTTCCTTAAACCCAGCGCCAGCCGCCGCGCACACACGGCAAACATCAGTCGCTATTTATTAAACCTGTGAAGCCGTGTCACTTCCTGTTCCCACCCCGACTTCCTCTGTTCCCGTATCACGGGAAAGTGATGATTGTGAAAAACAGATCCTTTATGAGATTCGCCGCGATGCTTTATTTCCCTCGTGTAATAATTACATTTCATTCTTTGGGTTCAGAACTAGGATTCAGCGGTTGGAACTTCTCCTGCTCTCACACGTTAAAGGTGCAGTGCGCAGAAATGAATCGCAAGCTTGCAAATGCCTTACCTGCATTCTGAGCTACTGTAAAAAAAAACATGGCCGCCTCTGTAAAGATGACCCACTTTTGCTTGAGTTAATGTCTTCATCATTCACTAATAAAAACATCGCTCTACCTTTTTGAAAAATAATCAACTTCTCTGAGAAGACAATGACATAGTTTGACCCGATCTCACTCTCTGGACACTCCGGAATAATAGGAACACCTTTTTGATGGCGGGCACTTTAATGCATCACACCATCGCCACTGTCAGGATTGACTGTGGTATTGAATCAGTGGACTGAGACACCTGTAGACCGGGTCTCAGACCAGTGATTTAGACTGCGTGGCTGGACAGACGTGTCCCCTTCCATCCTGCTGCCGTGAGCGTGAGCCGCGCACAGACGCGGTGCATACGTCCTGGCGTTTTCCACAAACCCAAGAGTCACAAAAGAAGAAATAGTTTCAACATGAAAACGATGACTTGAAACGAACAAAACAAAGAGTATTCCAAGGCAGCATAGGCAAACAGCGACAGGGGTCGATGCCTGTTTTGTGGGGACAAACCAATCGCGTGACTTCCACGGTCGGATGCACTCGCACACAAGCCGCTGTATTCGGCAGGGCAAAGGGCTGGGCCTGATTGGGTAGCTGTGTGACTGTAACAGTACAGGGAATCAGTAATGATTGTTACGTGTATGAATTTTCCTTGAATTCATATTTGAAAACGTCCTTCCTCTAAAAACCTCCTGCTCTCGATATCATCTGCCCTCTGTGGGAAATGATGATTAAAGACTCCTGTATTTGATCTCATTTGTGTTTCTCTGAACAATCCAAAAAAAGATGCTCTGCACAGGAGCAAGAGGAAGAAAAAAAAGCATTGAATTCTACAACTGTAAAATCCTATTTGTTTCCCTCCTCATTACCGCCGCTCCTCCTCCCACGTCGCTGACAGCAACGGCGCCGTCCCACTTTGCCTCCCCGAAGGGCCCGTCTGTCTTCCGCTCGCACACACAACTTCTGTTTGTTTTCCAAGCGCTGTTTGTTCTGTAAATCACAACTCCTTCTTTAAATGAGAGGCATCCGCCGCCGCCGCTCCCAGCGGGGGAAACATCAAGTACTAAATGCCATTCCGCCGCATGCTCGTTTGACTAATTCACGCTCAAACGAATGTCACCCGTCGTCTCCGGGTGGTCGTCTCCGCCACGTCTGCCGACACCGTTGTGATGCCTCCACCTGAGAGAATTGCCCAACGCTTCTGTTTTCTTTTTTTTTTCTTCTCCCCCAAAGTGGCTTTGTGACGTTTTTACGCTCTGGGCTTGTTTACCACTAAATGTTTTTGTGATTTCCCGAAGCAACACGACACTTTTCTTTTTTTTCCGCAGGAAAGCTGCATTTGTTATTCCCCCACCTCCTCCTCACCTTTGCTTCCCCCCCCCCCCCCCCCCCCCCCCCCCCCCCCCCCCCCCCCCCCCCCCTCCTCCTCCCCTCGCCTCGTCACTCGCTCTCCAAAATGGCCCGATACTGTAAACAACGTCTCGTTCCCATTAACCTCTGATTCCCTCTGAGAATTTCACAAACAAGTGGAGTGTCGGGCGACCTCAAACAACGTGCGCACGCCAATCGCAAAAAACACACACGCACATACAAGCACACACACACACACACTCGTGGCCTGAAGAGCAATATGTAAATTTTCGTCCTTCCTCTTCCTCCCATGCTTAGCCCTGGTGCTCTCGCCGTCTGTTTTGCCTAATTGCTTTAACACTAGCCCGGCATGCTAATTGCACTGGGCCCCCTGTCACCACATCATTTACATGGCCCGCTTGATTTGAAATTTAATCTGCTTGAAGGGTTTGTGTTTCATGCTCACTTTAAATCCCAATGCTCTGCGGGATTGAAGGCAGCTGGAATTACGGGGGGGAAAGTAAATCCTTGTGTATTTGTTTGGCGTTGATTCACATTTCGAGACTTTTATTTTGTCATCATTGGGGCCAAACCTCTGAGTTTGGAGTCGAGAAAGTTGGGGCGATGGAGGGGGGATCAAACTTTTTGCAATGCCACTTTAGTTTCAGCCGGTGATGAAATCAAAGGGTAAAATTGATGAGATGGTGGGCAGTGCCGTGTCTGGACAGCGGCGGGCAGAGGGAACTCGTGGATGAGGTTGGAGAGCGCGCGGCGTGTTGGGCCGGCCCCCCCCTTTTTTTTTTTTTTTACTGCAGATGGCCTTTTTGATGTGGATCTGAAAGAGCCGGACACACACACACACACACACACACACACACACACACACACACACACACACACACAGGGCTTGGACCTTATAGTGAGATCACATAGTGCAATTCAATCAAAGGCCAGAAAGCTATTTCAATTTCTTGTAGAGGTTCGAGGTCCGTACAGGTTCCACGGTGTCCTACATTTGTCCTGTTACGGTTCTAATTCTGGACCTGGACTCTGGTGGTGATGATGATGATGATGATGAAGATGAAGATAGGGCAAGACGGCGGATTTCACAGTTGTTTGTCATTTGTCTGTGGAAAATGACCTTTGATTGGGGAGTTGACGGCGCAGGGCGTCATGGGTAGGATCAACACACTGCCACTCCTGCTGGGACTGTGTGGCGTGCAGATGTTATGCTCATGTTCCAGGCTCGACTTACGTCCATCTGGGCTGAAAATAGACTCTAAAGCTCTAAACGTCCTCAGAGTTGGAGGCGCTTTCTTCTGTTGGGGAAGACGAGGGCGTCGTGGGCCCGGTGCGTACGGCGCTCTTGGCTCCGTCTGAGTTATTAGAATTGTTTTTACGTGGCGCTGGCTGAAAACCATCTTCTGGGTTGTTTGTCCTGCGGTTATGGTTGTGTTTTCAACTTTGATACCAAATCAAAAATGAAAGGGTTTCTTTTCGGCGGTTCAAAGGTTAAAGGTCAAGGTTGCCGTGGCTTCACGGAGCAAATCGTTTGCCTCGGGAACGAAGAATCTCCGGAGCGCGTCGAGGACATCGGTTTAAATTTGGCTCAATATAGTATACAGATGAACTGACGCGATTCTGGTGGTCAAAGGTCAAAGGTCGAGGCCGCGTCAGCTCACGACACCTGTGTTTAGCCTTGTGAACTCAATATGTCATGAACACCTTGCGAGGAAGAACTCATTTGACTTTGGTGGGGGAGGGTCAAAGGTCAAGGTCTGTGACCTCATGGGTATAGTTACATTCAATGTAACTACAGCCTGTACTTTTGAATGGAACATTGAGCTCTCAAATGGCTTCAGAAAACAACGGATTTGTACTTAACCTGCCCTTGTGAACAGGAGAGTGCTAATAATCGTAACTCTACTCCTGAGACTCTGTTGATGAGTGGCCTCGTTAAAGGCTGGTTCTGAAAACAAGGGGCCGCCGTTTGTTCCATCCTGCTCAACGCGACTTGGAAAACTCCGACCGGTCGGTTCGAGGTCAGGCACGACTTCCCCGCGACTCTTACACAAGCGGATAATCGACGGCGCCTCATGTTTTTGCAAATGTATTTATTCATTTGTTTGAAAGGCGAGCATGACTTTAGCCCGACCAACTAACAGCTACTAACCGGGAAACTTCAAGCAGGCGTCGTTATCGCCAGTCAGGAAAACAGACACACATTGGTTATTGATGTGGAGACAGATCTGGATTGTGGTATTGTCCCCCCCCCCCCCCCCCCCCCCCCCCCCCCCCCCCCCCCCCACCCCCATCCGCTGCCACAAAATAATTTCTCTCCTCTCCCTCATACAAGCTCACCCAAACAGAGAGAATATAGTCAATATTAAGTCAATTATAAATATTTATAATCTACACATTTAAAAAATCCTGTCAATCATGAAGGGATGCGGGGGGATAAGCTCGCAGCAGCAGCAGCAGCAGCAGCAGCAGCAGCAGCAGCAGCAGCAGCAGCAGCCCGGTCCAGATGTGATTTGCATGCCACAGAAAAGCCCGTTGCTCGCATCCCCTGTTTTGTTTTTGACTTTGCATGCCTGCTTGTTCTCAGCACAGATTAAATATAGAAGTTTTGTTCTCGTTGTGGGGAGAGGCTTTTTTTCCCCTCTTCTTCTCTCCTACTCTTACACACACACACACACACACACACACACACACACACACATAAAGCGCCGACACACAACACAGAGGCGCAGTATTGACGCCCGATGCTGATGGCGATTCATTATTGAAAAGGAAATCGTCTCAATATGAGTGGAGTTTGTTATGGAGGGGTGGGGGGGATGGGGGGGGGGCTTTGTTCTCGTCATCTATATTGCAGGGCATCTTTGTCAGTCAGCACTGCCGGATCTCTTTCCGTCTCTTCTTCTCTCTGTTTGTGTGTGCAGCCCAGAGACGTTCCTCTCTGTAGTGTTTGCCAGCAGTGTTGCCGTCCTAATAACCAACCGCCTTCTTTTGGGCTCGGCGCCACGTACAGCAGCACGCCGCCTGCACGTACAGCAGCGCGCCGCCTGCGCGTACAGCAGCGCGCCGCCTGCGCGTACAGCAGCGCGCCGCCTGCGCGTACAGCGGCGCGCCGCCTGCGCGTACAGCGGCGCGCCGCCTGCGCGTACAGCAGCGCCGTCTGCGCGTACAGCAGCGCGCCGCCTGCGCGTACAGCAGCGCCGTCTGCGCGTACAGCAGCGCGCCGCCTGCACGTACAGCAGCGCCGCCTGCGCGTACAGCAGCACCGCCTGCGCGTACAGCAGCGCGCCGCCTGCGCGTACAGCAGCGCCGCCTGCGCGTACAGCAAAATCTCCAAAAACACGATGCCCCCCCTCCGTCCCCTCTCCCTCTCTCTCCAGTCTCAAGCACCTCCTGAAAGCAGCTTCTTTCCCTCCTCTGTCATTGTCTTGTTTTTCTCGTCCGGCTCAGACGGATGATGAGTGTGTCGGGCCCTCGGTTCAAACTGAGACCCAAAACATCCAGCCACCAAAGATGTGTATTAGCGGCCAGAGCGCAGACTTCTCGCATCCGTCTGATATCGAGTCAATCTAAACTTAGATGGCTAATCTGCCGCTGGCCTTCTCGATGTGTTTGTTAAAGGAAAGGTCTCGTGTGAACCTCTGCGTAACGGCGCCTCTCCTCTTCCCTCCACTGACCAGGAGCGAGGCCCGGGGGTCCCGGATCCGGACGGTGCCATCCTGTGCGTTTGCTGCGAGCGATTGACGGATGGATTCCACCCCCCTTCGTGAGTAAGTCTCAGCTTTCAGTCACGACCTTTTTAAAGGTGCAGTGTGTACGATTTGGTGATATCTAGAGGTGAAGTTGCATGTTGCATCTGTCTCCTCACCCTCGCGGTTGGCTTCAGTTGTCATTAAAGCTGAAAAGATGTTTAGTACGTCCTCTCAAAACATGGCGGCCCCCGTGGAGAGGACCCGCTCCTCATGTAAATACACATTAATGGGCTCATTTAAAGGTCATGGAGAAAATAATACATTTTCGTGACAAACAGGACAGAAAGCTTACATCCTGCACCTTTAATCCTGTTTTTCAGAATACAAAATCAAAACGCGCCGTCACTGTGAGGAGAACTGCCTCCTTGACAAAAATCCTCAGTTATTTTCCTATACTGCAACGAGCCAGCAGGTGGCGTGTGAGAGGTGTTAGCTTCACCTCCGCTCGGCGCTAATGTCTCCGTCCCTATTCTTCTTTCCCACTTCACCCCTCTTTAGTTGTTATTCCCGTTCACCTCTCACTTCTACGACGCCGTGAATGTGGCTGCGTTTGTGTGAATATCACAAACATCCATTTCTGACACCTGGGCAGTTGACACGTGCGCATATCGCCTGTATAAAAGAGAGGAAACTATGAGCCGAGTCTGAAATCGCCCATTATGAAGTCCATTGTAAACAATCTATGCCGCGCGGCGCTCGCCCAGGCGGCAATTTAGAACTTTGAATGTTCTATCATGGCGTGGAAATGGCTGTAAATGACAGGTCTGTCAGCAGCGTGTATACAAAGTGTTCATAAAAGGCTGAGTACACGGAACAGCGGGGGATTTACATGAAACGCAGCTGTTCCTCACTGCATCGATGACGGGGAACAGAACTCCTCTCCCGCCTTCAGAGCCTCTGGGTCGCCACCTAGTGGCCGGCAGCAGTATGGGTCAGTGATCACATTCGGATGATCTGTCTGGCCGTGTCTTAGTAGGAATTGACACGTATGCATTATTTTTTGCTGTATAGAGCGCCACCTATAGGTAACCTCATCCACTGCAGTCTTTTACATGGCTTCTTCTATCAGACTCACGGAGGCACCAGCTCTCCGTCACAGTGAGCGCTCTCCCACATCGGCCGGTTAAAACCATCAAACCGATTTTGTGTGGGAGACAAAAAGGAGATCAAAGAAATAACAACCGGCGATTAATTTCATGAAATGTGTAAAAGCATCTCATCCCTAAGTCACATTTACACTCTCCTCAACAAGCATCTGATTGTCGCTTTCACTCAGCATCCACTTCATGTCATAATTAATTCAGAAGTTTGGATGTGTGTGTGCGTGTGTGTGTGTGTGTGTGTGCGTGTGTGTGTGGTGTTTTGGTGCCGTTACGTGTGCACTTGTGCGTCTCTGGGTGGGCGAACCGGCAAAGTGTCCCCTCTTAAGAGCGCTTGTTGTGTGGCATTCTCTCTTGATTTCATGCTTTGCTGATGGAAAATTAGGCCCAGGCGTATCAGTGCCTGAAGAGGAGGTGTAGGAGGGGGAGGGGGGAGGAGGGGGAGGAGGGGGAGGAGGGGGAGGAGGAGTGCTGCTGCTGATGGTTGCTGTTATTGCCTCAGGACACTTTCCCCGACAACAAGAAAACTAGAGCGCTGAGGAGGGAGGAGGCCGTGTCATTGGCTGCTAATGCATTCTAAACAAGAGGATGAGACACGTGGAATCCCCAGCGCCACGCGAGGAAGCAGCCTCAGAAACCAGCTCAGCCATCGCTCGCTCGCTCGCTCTCTCTCTCTGTCACTTCTCCCCATCTTTTTGTTTTCCACGTTGTCGCAAAGTGCAGTTATGAGTCTGGCATCCTAAAACATTTTAAATGCACTCTTGCCTCTTTTTTTTCCCTCCTCCGTCTATTTTTTCCGCGCGGCTGTTTTTGAATGACATGTGCGTCGAGGAGCTCATTTGCATTTTTTGTCTTGTTTTACTTTATTTTTTCCCTCCTCTTCCTCTCGTTGCCTGTCTGTTGCCCAATGAAGCTCTGAGGATAAAGTGCTTAAAGGACTGCAGGCACTTCACTCGAGTTGTTTGGTTGTTCAAAGATACGCCACAGTACACCACTAGTTGAAATGCAGCTCAGCCCACTGTCAGACGTGTGAGGAGCATTTTGAGGCACAGCAAAAAAAAAAAAGAGGAAAAAAGAGAAGCAGTTCTAATCCCCCCCATGTTATGTAAGCGGAATAAGAGCTTTGTATATTGTCGGGTGCCTGTGTTCATCATGTCACAGAGATCAAACGTGGCACAAACGATGGGAAAGTTTCTCTTTGATTTGTGAGAAAAGCAAAAAAAAAAGTTTTCTATTGTTGTTTGGCGCTGAAATAGTTCCGGAGAGGAAGCGGCGGCAGCAGCAGCGGGATCGCGTGTGATTTAAATGTAAAATTCAGCTGGAATTCGGGTTCATACTTTGAGAGAGAGGAGAACACGCGCTCCTGTTTGCTCGTGCGCATCAGACTGTTTACAAGAGATAAGGCCACAAACATCCTGGATACAAATGCCGCCATCTTGCACATGGGTCACATGGACCTATCGCTCAAGAATCAGGAAGAAAGTCATTCTGTTTAGGAATTGGGAAAAGTATGCAGTATGGTGATATCCGCATTGGGATTTAGCGTTCCTTTGCATTACTACTGTGTGTGTGTGTGTGTGTGTGTGTGTGTGTGTGTGTCTGCAGGCACTTTCTGTTCATGTGTCCAGTCAAGTAGAAAAACACCAACACACCCTATGGTAAAGCTTCTAATCCTCCGACTCGCCTCTGCTGTTATGTAACAATGTGGGTTTTTCCGCGCGTTATAGATTTTCCCTGGAAAAACGCTGTGGATCTGAACCGGTCTGCGGGCGCGCATGCTTTTCCTCACAGCGGCTGACGCACGCACTGCAGCCGGCAGTGTCGGTGTTTGCTACTGGTTCAAGTCTCCTCCGTGACCCGCAGGAAATGCACTCATCACAGCGGGGTTGACCTCCGTCCTCACCGAGCTCTCAGGAGTCGGTGGGTCTGAGTCACGCGCCATGTCACGAGCCGAGGAACACAACGAGCACCGCCACTCCAGAAGAACTCTGACCTTCGCTCCAAGTCAGCAATTCTCTCGCCGAAGACTTCAGACGTAAGACTTGCCGACCGAATTGGAAAGAGCTGTTAATTGTTTGAGCGATGACGACAGAAAGGAGAGAATAGGAAGAGGGGAGAGAGAGAGAGAGAGAGAGAGAGAGAGAGTGTAAAAGAAACAAGGAACATGGTGATGTCTTGATTTAGTGTCCACAACACCTGGGGCCACTCAGTGCGCTGACGCACACAGACAGCAGGCGCTGGCAAACGGCGGCGGACACATCTGGAGCGCTTTCTCCTCAAGGGAGGGGCCGGAGTGAGCTCTCATTGGACGGGACCCGACTGGATGTGGCTGACGGGTCTTGGAGAGCGAGACCAGCTGGATGCGGATCAGACTGGGCTGTAAACAAGGGGTCGCCGGAGTCAGTTGAGGAGAAGACGGAACGGGGGCAGAGAGGGAACAGATGGATGTATCAATAGGTCACCCCCCCCCCCCCCCCCCCCCCTGGATGTATCAATAGGTCCCCCCCCCCCCCCCCCCGCCCCCCTCTTATAGAATGGATACCTGTAATCGAAGCCGGAGCGAATTCGGGATCCCAGATTAGCAATCCTAAGTGTCGGGTCGAGTCCGCCACTTTTCCATCAGCGGCGATCGCCCGAACTCTAATATTCTATTTCCACAAAGTAATCACCGAGGAAGTTAGGAGGGGGAATCGAACTCATTCCAGCCCATCTGAGCCCTTCAGATAAATCAATATTCACACGTGGAGCCTGATATAAGAATCATTTTTTTATTCTTAAAAAATGTTGTATGATGGCAGGAGCAGAGTGGAGGTGGGAAAGGACTTTCCAGCGCGGAGGAGGAAAGACGTTTGAACCTCAAAGGCAGAGTGAGGCGCTGCGAGCCCAGACTTAATTACAATGACCTTACAACAGGGCAGCAGCCTAAAGACGAACCCGGCGCCCCCCCCCCCCCCCCCCCCCCCCCCCCCCCCCCCGGGGCCCCCCCCCCCCCGCCCGCGCACAATAGACCCCCCGCCACCATCAGTCCTGATAAATGAGTCCTCCGCCTTGATTGCTGCATCAGGGCCGAGAGCTGCAAACGGCCAGTAAAGGAAGGAGAGGGGAGGCTGGGATTGGAATCTCGATACCTTCACTACTGCGTGCAAATGTCATTTTTTCTAATTATACCTCTATATGTAAATATACTGCAGTCTTGAAAATGCAAAGGAAGTGAAAAAGTGCCTTTTTGATCAGAAATATAAATGCAGACCAGTAACTTCCTTCAACAACTTCCACTTCCCTTCTCGGCTTCTATAAATAGAACATGCTAATTAGAGGACTTTGACCATGGACGGTAGTTAAATGCATCAGATCCCTTTCTACTTTCAAGAAAAAGCTAAAGACCATAGACTGTAAATAGAAATGGACGCAGTCGCTCAGCCGCTCACGAGGCTCGTAGTGGGCAGGTCACTCGTCGCCATCTTGCCGGTGCCTAACTCCGCCTACTTCCTTGTTCATCCAAAAAGAGGCGGAGCGAATATGACTGACTAAAAGTGTAGTTTGTACCAGACGTGAATTCACCTCTGACTCCATGGGGATCGACGGGCTTTTGGAGTGAGCCTCGAGTGGCCACCCTCGGAACTGCAGCTTTCTCCACTCTTGCCCAAACCCCTCGGAGACAACTTCTAGATATTGATGAGGGTGGTGTTGTTGATGACTGTAGCATGGTAATGTTGTTACTGAGGGTGGTGATGGCACTTTGTTCGGGGTGTGAGTGTTTAGGTTGACTTCCACATTTCTGTATCTAATAGTAGCAGTGTGTAAAACCCCTCCTGTTCCTCCCGTCTCTATATGTCTATCTCTATCTGTCTCTTTATATCTATGCTTGTGTTGTACTTAGCTTTGGACACAAGCGTCTGCTGAGTGAGCTGTGGCGTAGAATAGAAAGCGCTGAGCAGGCCCTGTGTGTGTTCCCACCGCTCCACCATGCCGGCGCAAACACGCCAAAGCAACAGACGGACGGAATCCATTGCCGGGCCTTCCGGTGGCAGGAAGCGCATTTCGATGTGCCGCGGAGATGTTAGTAAATAGATTGGGGAATTCGCGATGGAGCGCGCACATTTGACTGCGATGCCGCCGCATTAATGCGAAACAGAGAAACGGGAGAAGAACTCTCTTATGTGGACGTCAATGTCAGCAGGATCAGGGCTGTCGACACCTCCACGCGGAGGGATATCGTGGAGCAGTTGCCGAGCATAAGCCCCCCTCATTTACAATTCTCCATGTTTGAGAATGCAGCTGTGCAAAACCAGAGGCAGCCATGTGGACGCATAGTCCTATAGTTCTCCCATGACTCTCAGTTCCATCATGAGGGAGCGTGCGCGTGTGGCGTCGGTCCGACCCTGGAGAGGGAGCGCGTTAATGAAAGCACTGACGTTTCAATTCTCAGAATACTTCAAATGCATATTTATTTGAATTTAGTGACATCTTCTGATGAAGTTGCATGTTGCAGCTGAATATACCTCTAACGTGGTCACGTTAACTGACAGGGGGGCGGGGTTAGGGTTAGGGACTACTTTAAATATGTGACTGTTCCTACATCAACGGGCCAATCAGAGCAGTCGGGGCCTTTCTGTGTGGGAGGGGCCAGCGCTCAATAGAGCTGACAACAGGAGCTGGAGCGGTGGACAGTACGAGGAACGTACAGTGACTGTAGAGCTCGTTTGTGTGGTGGCACCTATTGAAAAGTGCAGTTCCCCTTGAACACTGTTCCTCTCCCTCCTCACCTGTCCTCACCTGTCCTCACCTGTCCTCACCAGTCCTCACCTGTCCTCACCTGTCCTCACCTGTCCTCACCTGTCCTCACCTCAGCCGCAGCTCAAATCAACTCCAATTTCTTCGGCCAGCGCTCTAACTTATTTGGTTCCCGCCCGACTCTGACTGATATCCTGGCTTTGAGCGTATTGAACACGCCCGAGCGCGCGCACACACACGTACACACACACACACTCACACACACACACACACGCGCCGAGTCACAACATCCACAATTTGCATTCCGCCCTCTTCCCCCACGCATCGCTCTCTATTTCTGGGAGTCACAGGCTGCCACGAGTTGAACTCGGTTTTTGATTAAGTGTTTGTAGGTAGCGCCTCGGGCCTCGTCTCTCATAGATAAGACGCAGTAATCCTGCCTCGCCGCCGTGTGTGTGTGTGTGTGTGTGTGTGTGTGTTATTGTGTGTTTTCCAGAGGATTCCGCGGCCGGGACCGAGGCATGCGTTGAAATTAGAGAATTACATTTTTGACAAAATTGAAGCGTCATTAACTTCCCTTCACTGCTTTTATACATTTTAGCGAATGGGGGTTCAAACGAAAACAGGCCCCCCCCCCCCCCCCCCCCCCCCCCCCCCCCGGGGGTTCAAAAAAAACCCCCCCCCCCCCCCCTGCCCCCACTCCTCCATTCCACGTCGGATTTCTAACGACAAAACAAACCGGAGCAAAGCGCCAGCGCTTAATCTGCTAAATGATCTCTGGTTTCAGATCTAAACATCTGATGAGTAGATTAATATCTTCATTTCCCTGAAGAGGACCCCCCCCTCCCCCTCCCCCTCCCTCCAAAATAATGTCCTCCTTTTGAGGAAGCGCTCCCATGTTTGACAGCATGCCAGTCTTCACAAAAGGAGGTTTGGGGGTGGGGGGGGGCTGAGTTCCCTTTAATAGATCTATATTCATTTTCAAATGAGTTGATTAGCCAGCACAATGTCATTGGATTCAGGGGCCCATTACACATTTATGATGGTAAATTACTGAACATTTACAATCCAAATGAAATTTCATGAGGAGGGGATATTGAAAAAATGGAGGGAGCGAGCTTTCGCGTTCATCCCTGTAGCCTTGCCTCATTGCATCTCTCCTCCTCCCCTCACACTCTCTCTCTCTCTCACTCTCTCTCTTTCCTCCCCTCTCGCACGTCCCCTTCCTCGCACATCACATCAGTGCCCCCTGTGGTCAGAGTGGGCATCACACACACACCGGCCCGGGCGGCTGTGTGTTCTCTCACTGACGGTCGGGAGAAGAGGCTGTGTTGTTTAACCTGCAGGTAAACACCGATGGAGACGGGGGGATCCAGACGGTTGTGTTGCAGGAGTGGAGCCGAGCAGCGCCCCCCCCCCCCCCCCCCCCCCCCCCCCCCCCCCCCCCCCCCCCCCCCCCCC
>JAFBJT010024750.1:0-13889 GCA_016785325.1 Chascanopsetta lugubris | reverse complement strand
CTAACCTTAAACCTAACTTTAAACCTAAGCTCTAACCCGACTTTAAACCCAACCTTAAACCTAACTTTAAACCTAGCCTTGACTAGAATTACTTGAAACCCTGATCTTAACCTCGACACTAACTTTAAACAAAATGTACAAGTTATCCAACCCTAACCTTAATCTTAACCAGATCTACCAGTCACTTAACCCAAATCTTAACCATAGTTACCTTGTCACACAACCTCAACTTAACCTCAACTTAACCTCAGCAAGATGTTCTCTAATCCTCAACCACATCTGCTCTTCAAAGATTGATGTTACCAATTGTTGTCATAAAGTAGATTACCCATAATATGAACGCACACACATACACACACACACACACACACACACACACACACACACACAAAGATTCGTTTCAACATGTGCCCATCACCAACTCTCTCATCGTCAGTGAATCAGATCCAGTTGATCCTTTGTTCAGAGTTTAATACGACGAGGCTACAATTATACACACACACACACACACACACACACACACACACACACTGCTCAGAGGAGACAAAATAAGAACACAACACTCAGCATAAAACCTAAAATAACTGTAGACTTGTCCCATAATGTTCAGAGCACACGAGGGCGACGCAGCTGCGACGACTTTAGACTCATTCCTGCGAAAAACACTGAAGAACAAACATCAGGATCATTAACGAGGGGAAACATCGTCAGACGTCTTAATTGGCAACAGCTTTCTGTAATGAGGCGTTTACTGAGGTCCCCTGGTGCACTCACTTGTGTTTTCTCAATCTTATAATGATGTTTATTTCTTTTAAACCCAACAACGAAATGTATGTGCTCTGCAAATACTGATAGAATAGAAACCTAGCGGCAGAGGTGAAGTTCAAAATTCAACTCATGGCCTCATCTGTCGAGAAGAAGTACATTTAATTCAAATGTTTACTCTTATATTATTGTGTAGAAATGCACACACTCAATCCTACAAGTTCAAAAAGCAATGATATGTTCATTTATTATTTGATTACTGGTCCAACAAATACATATTTACAGTATATTCATTTATAATTCAACAATATTGAGTAATATATTTACTAAATTAAGTCAATTGTACTACAATGGGAAAAGTAGTACTCTGGTATTATTGATATTTAATGAATAAATCTACTTTATATCACACATCAGCTGTGCGTGTATGTGTGTGTGTGTGTGTGTGTGTGTGTGTGCATGCTTCATGGTGGTGGCTTCAGGAGGTTGTGTGAGGTCACAGCGGGCGTCCGTCCTGCCTGCCCGCCGGCCTGCAGTGCCTGCTGGGTAATAACAGGGCTGAGAGCCCGGTGACGGGGAGCTGGCATCAGACCACCGGGCCGAGACGCCGTGTCATTAGCTCCCGGATGTGATGAATGACTTGTGGTCGGGAGCCTGAGCTCCCAGCTCCTCTTTGAAAAGCAGCCTCTTTTATTCGCCGTGGCCCAAGTCTGAGGGGATTTTCAGGCCTTTAAAGGTCCAGTGCGTAAAGTTGAAGTGAAAGTGTTTTCTCTTTTGTTTTTTCTCTTTGAAAGTCAAACTATTATATGGATGTTTTAACGATGTGCACTCCCCTGAGTGGGCAAACTGTAGCTTTCATTACTACAGAGGTTACTAGTGATTCTGATACATGCTTGAAAGGGCGGGGTCAGGTGAGGGGCATCCAGCCGCAACATGCAACTCAGCCACTAGATGTCACTACAGCCTACATACTTTTTTGGGCAATTTTGCTTTAAAAATAAATAAATAAATAAGTACTTTAAATATTAAGTTGGAATTATTTCAAAGTTGAAAATAAAGAAATACAAAGGTCAAAATGTATTCATTGGTTAAATGATATAAAATATTATTTGTTTGAATCATCTCCCACCTAATTATTCCCAATATTTTAAATTCCAGTATTGGATTTTATTAACTTTTTCGTTTTTATTTTTGCGATTCTTTTCCATTTTTCCTCTGGTAAAAAAAAAAGCATGAAATCAAATCATGAAAAAAACACAGTCACATTAAATAGAAAAGAATCTATCGGACAGTGAACACAGCTGCGGCAGAAACACACAGTGTGTGAACTGTGGTGAAGGTGCTGTAACACACAGGTTTGCAGGCCGTGACCTTTGACCTCACCGTCAAACAGACTGCCGAGGTCAGTGGTGCGTGTTCCTGTGACGAGCCGAACCCACTCATTACACCACTTCCCCTTCAGCTCCGGCCATTAAAGGTTAAACACGCGTGAAATTGGAAACAGGAAGTGAGGTCATCCATCACAGCGGCTGAGTCCTCTACTTCCTGGACTCCTCCTCAGGGGAATTATCATTAATATTGATTGACGCCGAAAAGTGTGATGTCGTTAACTTCTCCTCTTTCCACCCACAGACATGTTCTTCCACTTCTCTGTGTCGTGTGTCGTCTCACTCTGGCCTTCCCCACCCGCACCCAGTCTACAAATGGTACATAATCCAGAATATCCATCAATAATCCCAGTCCGCAAGAATCTGATCATCTGTGCTTCCACTGTGCAGATCACGGCCGCTCCCTCCAGGTGAACATCCCCCACTCAGGTCCACTCTTTGCTGCACTGGGCGGCGCCGTCTCCATCCCCTGCTCCATGTCTCTGTCCTCCTCCTCCTCCTCCTCCTCCTCCTCCTCCTCTTCCTCTCCCTCTTCCTCCTCCTCCTCTTCCTCCTCCTCCTCTTCCTCTTCCTCGGCTGCCCCCGCGGAGCCCAGGGTGAAGTGGACCGTGGTGACCGACGGGGTGGAGACCCTGATCTTGGTGGCGAGGGGTCAGAGGGTGAAGACGCACGAGGCGTTCAGGGAGCGCGCCGCGCTGCTCAGCCCCTCGTCCGACCCCGGCAACCTGACGCTGTGGCTGGGGGATGTGCGCTCCAGCGACGCCGGTCACTACCGCTGCGAGGTGCAGCACGGCCTGGAGGACGCCAGCGACCTCGTGCAGCTCAGGGTCAAAGGTAACGGACACGACACGTGACGTGACGTGACGTGACGTGACGTGACATGACGTGACGTGACGTGTGAGAGAAGAGACGTGTAGGACATGACATAAGCCACGTTGAATGACACTGGTGTATGCTACAACTTCTTTATTTACATTTTTGTTCCTCAAAATTGCTCTTTTTTTTTTTGGAATAAAATATTGGATTTTCTTTTTACAGTTCGTAGTCATTTTTAAGGTATTAGGGACCATGTCTGCTCATTTCTCTATATTTCATGATCTGCGATATCTGTTTAGGGTTTTATTCTGCCACAGATGTAGAAATACATTTAGAGTTGAGTTTTAATATTTGCTGAATGTTTGTGAAATGTTTCTTTTATTTATTGTCACAATTTGCATGAACAGCTACGATTTCTTTACGTCCATGCAAAATGATATAATCTATGTATTGTAAGAAAATAGGACAAAAATAGAACAATCATATTTATGATACGTACAAAAATACATATGACGTATTAAAATAAAAATATTTGTGTATAGCACTATCATTCTGAGGCATTCATTCGTGTGTGTGTGTGTGTGTGTGTGTGTGTGTGTGTGTGTGTGTGTGTGTGTAGGTGTTGTGTTCCACTACAGAGATGCTCTGGGCCGTTACTCCTTCTCCTTCCCTCAGGCCCAGAGAGCCTGTGAGGACATCGGTGCAGAAATGGCCTCAGCTGATCAGCTGCTGGCTGCTTATCATGACGGATATGAGCAGTGTGACGCAGGGTGGCTGTCGGACCAGTCGGTCAGGTACAGCATCACTTCTTGTTTTAAAGGTGCAGTGTGTGAGATTTGGCGCTTACACACTGCACCATTAAAGGCTGGATGTGTGCATGGAAACATCTGAGGTCACGTCTATCTGAATTACTTATTTCCCCGAAACTGAGTCTGAGGTTTATTCGATGTTTCTGGATGAATAAACTGTAATTACTGAGGCTGATGTTGTATAAAGATATTAAAAATGTTTCCCTCCCTCCAGGTACCCAATCCAAGTTCCCAGAGACGGTTGCTATGGAGACATGGACGGACAACCAGGAGTGAGAAACTACGGGACAATGGATCCGGATGATCTTTACGATGTTTATTGTTATGTGGAGCAAATTAAAGGTCTGAATAAGAATATGTATATATATGTATATGTATATATATATATATATGTAAGTACATTTTATAGATTTGTACAGTTGTCATAGTGAAACTGTGTGAATGTTGTGTATTTGTAGGTGAGGTGTTCCATGACTCCGTCCCTCAGCTCCTGTCCTTCGTAGAAGCGCAGTCATACTGCAGAGGCGCAGGGGCGGAGCTAGCCACCACGGCGCAGCTCTACCTGGCCTGGAGTGAAGGTCTGGACCGCTGCAGTCCCGGGTGGCTCTCCGACGGCAGCGTGCGCTACCCCATCATCACCCCCAGGGAGCGCTGCGGGGGGCCGCAGGCGGGGGTCAAAACACTCTACCGCTTCAGCAACCAGACCGGTTTCCCGGAGCCCAGCAGCCTCCACGACGTTTACTGTTTCAGACGTGAGTCTTACAGGCTTGGACCAAAGATGTACAGAAGTAAAATGATCATTATTTAAAGGTGCAGTGTGTGAGATTTCGGTCATTTTTGTCTCTTCTAAAAGAACATGACAACGCAGTTACGTGCAGCCATTCTCATGCATTTATAATGTTTTGAATGTTTTAATTTTTTTCCACGTGTTAAAGGTGCAAAAAATGTAAACATTTACGTGATTATAAATTCATGAAAATGTCAGAATGTCATTGTAAGATTTTTTTCAGAGGTGACATCACGTTTACAAAAATCTTACGCACTGCACCTTTGAATGAATTCTCTGTCCCTCACAGCTCACAGTGACCCTCCCACCGACACGCCTTTCGACTACCTGGCAACCGAGTCCGATGACCTCACGCAGGAAGTGGTGATCCTCACACAAACCGATCAGGAGCTGCAATTCAGCCAACATGGCAACCAGGTGGAGCGCGAGGCGCTGAGCGCGGTGGACTCCTTCCCCTTCGTCCCGCCTCTTTCCACTCAGGACAACATGGCCGACGCCCACCCGACGCCAACGGAGTCGCCCGCCGACACCACACGCTCGGATCCTCTTGGCGGAACGTCGTCTCCGGCGGTTACGACCTCCCACCCGCAGCATCCTGCGATCCACGGCACGAGCACCAGCAGGACTGGAACCCACAACCCTCCACTGAAGCCGTCAGTTGTGTCCGGTGTTCACGATCAATCCCGGCAGAACTCCACCTTCACCGTTCATCAGTCGCGACCTGAAAACACCACCGGGGCGTTTACCACACCAGCGCACGGAGAGCAAACCACCGAGAGCCCGAAGGGTTCCAGAGAGTCATCGGAAAAATGGGATTCGAACCAATCACAAGCCAACAACCGCACTCAGGAGGGGAGTTTCCGGAAGACGGCGCCAAACGCCACCGATGACGTCCCACACTTTGACCTGGAGGAGGCGGCAGCAGCAGCAGCAGCCACGCGGCCTGGACTTGTGATGGTGTGGACTCCAACAGAGGAAGGAGGAGAAGGTCTCACCCACACCACCAAGGCTCCGACCTCAGTGTGGCCCCCTGCTGACGGGTCCGGGGATGTGTCTCAAGGTATGAAAACGACCTACCAGCAAGTGTCTGAGTACTGTCCCCTACTTTTCCTTTGTTTTTTTTTGTTTGTTTTGAATATTGGACACATATAAAGTCACGTGCTTGCACAATTGCTGACTGTCTTGTAATGGTCACAGTGACGTCATCAACATTCTGATTTTTAAAAAATTTGCTTAATTCCAATTTTCATTGGATTTCATGATCGAACTTGGCGACAATCACCGGGAAGATTTGTGTACAATTTCACGTTACAGTATTTCCTCACTCTCAGTCAGGCTTCGGTGTCTTCTCCACGGTGGCACGGATTTGGGAGTCGGCCGTTTCCAGACAGGAGGGCAGCGCGAGCTTAGAGTCGGAGGACGAAGATGCGGCGAGGGGCGGAGACTCTTCTATTTCGGGTCTAAATCTGACGACCGCCCGGTCGTCTGAGGGGCCGGAGACTTCTCAGGTGACCACTGACTCCACCACGGCGCAGTATCGGACATCCGGGCAGAGAGGATACTGGACCACTAGTATCGCAGATGAAGAGGCAAGTGGACAGGGGCCTGGTACAGTCACTGCCATCCTTGGAGAGGACATCAAAGACATCAAAGACATCAAAGACATCAAAGACATCATCGGGAACGTCACAGCTCATCCAGACGCGGCGAGAGTTTCCCCAACTGCCGACTCCACAACTTCTCCGACTCCTGAAGACGAAGGTAAAATCGCCCCGTCCTTTGAGGACGAAGTCGCCCCGACCGACGAGGGGGCGTCAACGGTTGCCCCGGCAACCGCAGAAGAAGCAGCCAACGTTGCTCTGGGAGAAGCCGGCGTCACCCCAACTCCCGATGAAGCCGACGGTACGAGCGTCGACCCAACACCTGAAGAAGAAGTCAATGTTTACCCGACCTCCGAGGAAGAGGAGGAGGAGGAGGAGGAAGGTGCCAATGTTGGATTGGAGCACGTGAACACGCCCTCCACCACAGAAGAAGAAGACAACATGGCTCCCACCATGGAGGACTTCACCGTGGTCCCTCTCGACTCTCAGACGTCCAGGTGGACCCTCGTCACCACCACGACCGGACCCCAGGAATCCCTCAACGACCTGGAGTACAGCACCTCCTCCTCCGCACCACCGCCTTCCTTCTCGAGCACAAAGCCCACCAGGGTTACCATGACGACCACTGCCAGAACCACCACCACCACCACCCACGGGTCCAGACGCACCTGGAGCCCGGCCACCACCGCCGCCGCCACCACCGCCGCCACATCACGCCGGGTTCCCCACAAGACCACCGAGCCCCAGAAGACGGTGACGCGCCCCGTACCCAAAGCGGGTCAGGGTCCGGTGGACGGTGAGTTGGGCCTCACCCAGCCGCCCACCCTGCTCATCTTGCCCAATGAGAGGGCAGCAGTGGGCGGGGCCGGGAACTCTTCAGGTAATGTTCACGCCACTCTCATCAGCCTAACTGTCCTCTTCTTCCTACTCGACGCACTGATGCACTAAACCCCCCCCCCCCTGAAACAAATGGAAACATTTACGTGATTATAAATTCATGAAAATGTCAGAATGTCATTGTAAGATTTTTTTCAGAGGTGACATCACGTTTACAAAAATCTTACGCACTGCACCTTTGAATGAATTCTCTGTCCCTCACAGCTCACAGTGACCCTCCCACCGACACGCCTTTCGACTACCTGGCAACCGAGTCCGATGACCTCACGCAGGAAGTGGTGATCCTCACACAAACCGATCAGGAGCTGCAATTCAGCCAACATGGCAACCAGGTGGAGCGCGAGGCGCTGAGCGCGGTGGACTCCTTCCCCTTCGTCCCGCCTCTTTCCACCCAGGACAACGTGGCCGACGCCCACCCGACGCCAACGGAGTCGCCCGCCGACACCACACGCTCGGATCCTCTTGGCGGAACGTCGTCTCCGGCGGTTACGACCTCCCACCCGCAGCATCCTGCAATCCACGGCACGAGCACCAGCAGGACTGGAACCCACAACCCTCCACTGAAGCCGTCAGTAGTGTCCGGTGTTCACGATCAGTCCCGGCAGAACTCCACCTTCACCGTTCATCAGTCGGGACCTGAAAACACCACCGGGGCGTTTACCACACCAGCGCACGGAGAGCAAACCACCGAGAGCCCGAAGGGTTCCAGAGAGTCATCGGAAAAATGGGATTCGAACCAATCACAAGCCAACAACCGCACTCAGGAGGGGAGTTTCCGGAAGACGGCGCCAAACGCCACCGATGACGTCCCACACTTTCACCCGGAGGAGGCGGCAGCAGCAGCAGCCACGCGGCCTGGACTTGTGATGGTGTGGACTCCAACAGAGGAAGGAGGAGAAGGTCTGACCCACACCACCAAGGCTCCGACCTCAGTGTGGCCCCCTGCTGACGGGTCCGGGGATGTGTCTCAAGGTATGAAAACGACCTCCCAGCAAGTGTCTGAGTACTGTCCCTTACTTTTCCTTTGTTTTTTTTTTGTTTGTTTTGAATATTGGACACATATAAAGTCACGTGCTGGCACAATTGCTGACTGTCTTGTAATGGTCACAGTGACATCATCAACTTTCTGATTTAAAAAAAAAATTTGCTTAATTCCAATTTTCATTGGATTTCATGATCGAACTTGGCGACAATCACCGGGAAGATTTGTGTACAATTTCACGTTACAGTATTTCCTCCAGCGCTTGTTGAGAGTGTTCCGGTCAGGATCAAAGCAGTGGACTCACCGACATGTATCAACACTTATATTCGCATCATGTTAATATTTCACTCTCCTCTCTTCCAGAGAACGACGCAGACGTCGCCGTCTCTCTCACCCCCACATCTGATTCTGTGACCTCCCCCCTCACCACTCGGCCATCACGGTCTTCTTCCTCAGCCGGACCCCTTCGTCCAACCACCTCATCCAACTCAGTGAGCGCTCACTCTCAGTCAGGCTTCGGTGTCTTCTCCACGGTGGCACGGATTTGGGAGTCGGCCGTTTCCAGACAGGAGGGCAGCGCGAGCTTAGAGTCGGAGGACGAAGATGCGGCGAGGGGCGGAGACTCTTCTATTTCGGGTCTAAATCTGACGACCGCCCGGTCGTCTGAGGGGCCGGAGACTTCTCAGGTGACCACTGACTCCACCACGGCGCAGTATCGGACATCCGGGCAGAGAGGATACTGGACCACTAGTATCGCAGATGAAGAGGCAAGTGGACAGGGGCCTGGTACAGTCACTGCCATCCTTGGAGAGGACATCAAAGACATCAAAGACATCAAAGACATCAAAGACATCAAAGACATCAAAGACATCATCGGGAACGTCACAGCTCATCCAGACGCGGCGAGAGTTTCCCCAACTGCCGACTCCACAACTTCTCCGACTCCTGAAGACGAAGGTAAAATTGCCCCGTCCTTTGAGGACGAAGTCGCCCCGACCGACGAGGGGGCGTCAACGGTTGCCCCGGCAACCGCAGAAGAAGCAGCCAACGTTGCTCTGGGAGAAGCCGGCGTCACCCCAACTCCCGATGAAGCCGACGGTACGAGCGTCGACCCAACGCCCGAAGAAGAAGTCAATGTTTACCCGACCTCCGAGGAAGAGGAGGAGGAGGAGGAAGGCGCCAATGTTGGATTGGAGCACGTGAACACGCCCTCCACCACAGAAGAAGAAGACAACATGGCTCCCACCATGGAGGACTTCACCGTGGTCCCTCTCGACTCTCAGACGTCCAGGTGGACCCTCGTCACCACCACGACCGGACCCCAGGAATCCCTCAACGACCTGGAGTACAGCACCTCCTCCTCCGCACCACCGCCTTCCTTCTCGAGCACAAAGCCCACCAGGGTTACCATGACGACCACCGCCAGAACCACCACCACCACCACCACCCACGGGTCCAGACGCACCTGGAGCCCGGCCACCACCGCCGCCGCCACCACCGCCGCCACATCACGCCGGGTTCCCCACAAGACCACCGAGCCCCAGAAGACGGTGACGCGCCCCGTACCCAAAGCGGGTCAGGGTCCGGTGGACGGTGAGTTGGGCCTCACCCAGCCGCCCACCCTGCTCATCTTGCCCAATGAGAGGGCAGCAGTGGGCGGGGCCGGGAACTCTTCAGGTAATGTTCACGCCACTCTCATCAGCCTAACTGTCCTCTTCTTCCTACTCGACGCACTGATGCACTAAACCCCCCCCCCCCCACACCCCCCCACACACCCCAGCCTGCCTCTGCTCCATGTTTCCGTAAATCCCGCCCCCCCTCCTTGGTTTCTCACCTCTGTCCCCGCCCCCCGCCCCTCCCCCCCTCCCCCTTCAGGATACTCACACTGGGGACGGCTCCCATGTTTCCATACGTCAACAGTCCCGTCTCGGTATGCATGATGTCTCACCTCCTCATCCAAAGATCGACTTCTATGAAGTACTGTTTGATTGAATGAATGTTTTAGCACCGGAAAACATTTCACACGGATATTTGTTTTTTTTAAATTTTTTCTTAACCACAAATTAATTCTTTACAAACGAGTGCAAAATATTCTTTCAACAATCTTTTTCTTCCCACTGTCAAAACCCACTCTGTTTTTTCGCTGCTGTACTCACTCTTTGAATGTATCGACGCTAACCAGTGCAATCACGACAATGTTTCATCTTTAAAGGTGCAGTGTGTGGAATTCGAGGGCTCTATCATCACATACGTAATACAAAAAAATCCATTTATAATGATGCATTCATATCAATAAAACAGTAGGTGGAGTGGGTGTAGCTCAGTCGCACAGCATGCGCCTTGAATGTATGAGGTCATGGGTTCAATTCCCTATCTCTCCATCCATGTCCAGTAAATGAGATTGTAGAATTGGTCGTCCGTCATGGAGGCCGCCATTTTCCCCACAGTAGCTGAGTATGGACAAAGATACATTCTAGAGTCTGAATTATGTAATTTCACCACAAGAGGTCACTCAGTCCTTCACACTGCACCTTTAACTGGTCTCATTATTTAGATATTTTATTTTCATTTTTGACGCCTGCTCCCAAAAGCACAGATGTTTCACTAAATGTCCATGAGCACAATCATTGTTCAGTGTTGTGTTAAACATTGTGTTTTCAAATGTTCTCTGTGGTTTGTTCATGTTTTATAGCCGAGTCATGATAATCCATGTTTTGTATAATTGTTGTGTTTTTTTAGGTGTAAAAAAAAAAAAGATAAAAGTCGACTAACTTGAAGTTTGGTTTCCTCCCTCTCACCTGAAACTGAAAATGTAATAACTTACTAAAAGATACTGAAAGCTTGAGCGGCGCTTTGTTGAGATTGTTTGAAGATGATGTGTCGCCGCTCGGTCGCGTCTTTCCTGGAAGTGGTGTCTCGACAGAACCATGAGTCATCGCTCTCGGCCGTGTTTGTGGTAACAGCTGGACGCCATAATTAAAAGGGAAACGTGGGAAACGGCAGCTGATGCTCAACAGGCTCCGCCCACGTCCTTTGTGCGTCACGGAGACGATGCCGCACATCATGTCGGGTCTTTTCACATGTGGTGCCGCCTTCTGAAATTCAAACTTTAACCTCCTGTGGCAGCAGGTACAGATTTGATTTATACATTTATGTACATTACATCATCTATTATGTCAGGTTTGCTTTAAAGGGGCATCAGGGAACCTGATGGTTGTTTATGGTGACGCCTGTGGTGGTGAAGTGAACTACTACTCGACATTAAGATGCACGTAGCATCTGTGACGTCACCCATAGGTTTCTGCAGAGTGCTTCTGAAGCTCGTAGTGGGCGGTCCACTCTTGCCGGAGCCTGACTCCTCCTACTTCCTGGTTCATCCAAAAATGGGCAAAGAGGCGGAGCCCAAGGCAGAGCAGGGGGTGGGCCCATGGTGCTGTCACAGCATCCTCAGAACGTGGCAGGTCGGCTCAGGTGTCACTCGAGAAAGAGTGACTCGCCTTTGAAGGCGGCCTCCAGTGGCCACTCTGTGAACTGCAGGTTTTTCCATCCATCAGCTCCAGGAGTTCCGGCTGCTCGGCAAGCAAAGCAAAGCTGGATCTGTTTCCTCGCAGATAAGTGGACTTTAGCTACCCCCTGTAGGGGTAACCATGGCGACATGGAGAGAGAGAGAGAGAGAGAGAGAGAGAGAGAGAGAGAGAGAGAGAGAGAGAGAGAGAGAGAGAGAGAGAGAGAGAGAGAGAGAGAGAGAGGGAGAGGGAGAGTAACAGTCACCTCAAACATCACACTGGCGCCATTTTGCCACGATAACGTGGCCCAAATGATGTCACGTCAGCCCAATAGAGGCAAGCAAGTGAGTTGGGGAGAGTCTCTCATCACAGTCTGCTCACTCGTCGATATCAAACAAACCCAAAACAAAAACCTGCGTAATGCACCTTTAAAGATTGTCCAATGGGGAGTGGTGTTTAGGCTGATAAGAGGCTGGAGATTGTCCCCGAGAGGTCTGAGAACAGACTCTGTCCTGTCATTTCCGCGCATAATTTAATGCCACGAGAAGAAAACAACAACAACAACAAGGACCAAAACACATGGTTCACGCAGACCGATGGTGACAAGCCCAGCATTGTTTGTGTTGCTGTGCAAACACGGGAAGCATCGCGTGCTCTCCACACATGAAAGGCGTCGGGCCGCTTTGGTCCCCGATGCTCCGCTCGTGTTCCTCGCCACACAAAGCTTCGTGTGACGCTGGTTAGACTCGTGTAATTACCTGTCACACACTCAGTAACTCAGAGACGAGCAACTCCGGCGAAGAGCGGAGGGTGTGTGTTGAGTCGGCGTAATGACAGACACCACTTGACTTCCTGTTTATGAGGCGGTGAAGGGACTGGGACCCATGTCCACTTGTAGGGTGTTTGATTTGAGATGTAGGACGCACATGCCGTCACTTTGCCTTGCTCTTCAAACTGTAGCTGCATCTCCTCTTTATTATGGGATGTCAGCATGTGATGGTGACACTGAATCAGCCAAGTGACGCTCGTTATTATAGTTCAATATCAAATCAGTCCAGCACAGGAAAACAGCAATAGAAAATGATGTTATTATTATTGAGTTGAGATTTGATATATCTTATTAACTATATTTTCAAATGATTTATTTTCTTTCTGACTTGTTTGACGTTATATTATAAAGTTTGATGGTCACTGGAGTCATTTGGTTTTTTGATAGAGACTCTAAATGATGTTTAGCCATGTTTTATTGTCTTAGATTTATGTAATGTTTTGGCTGGTTAATCCAGTAAATGTAACAATGCAATACACAGGAATGAATGAACCACTGTTCAGACTGTGGAAAACAGCTGTGTTGTGAAAGAAAGAAACAAATAAAGAAAAAAGAAAGAAAGAACAAAAGACAGAAAGAAAGAATGAATCTTGGGAAATGACCATAAGAGTTTGATGTCATGAAGTCTGCTCTCTGCTGCCCTCTGCTGGCTCAGGTGGATTTTTACTTTTCCCCCCATTTATTGCTCTCATGTTTCCAGTGATTAACATTTAACTTGTGAATAACTTGTGCAAATATCCATTCACTTTGAATGACTCACAGAAGATTAAGGAACGATTCAATTCATGTATCATTTTAAAATTTCAAATTAGAATAATATTCGTTTGGATTTGTCTCGGATACGCGTTTCTTTCAAATCCTTTCCATCTTAATTTTCCTGTTTTCATTTCTTTTGACAGACTTTTGGTGCATTATTTACAGGTATTTGTGCTCCGTCGACGCGTTGACCTGAGTGTGGTGTCCTGTGTTTCAGACCTGTGTGAGGCCGAGCCCTGTCTGAACGGAGGAACCTGCACAGACACAGACGGACAGATCCACTGTCTGTGTCTACCAACGTACAGAGGAGACTTCTGTCAGCACGGTGAGTTCTCTGCTGCTGCATCATATACTCTACAATAGGTCTGTGTGAGGACTCTTCATCCTCCTCCTCCTCCTCCTCCTCCTCCTCCTCCTCCCTCAGACATGGAGCAGTGTGACCTGGGCTGGGACAAGTTCCACGGCTTCTGTTATCGACACTTCAGCCAGAGACAGAGTTGGGAGGTGGCAGAGCAGCACTGTCGCATGCTGGGAGCTCACCTGGTCTCCATCATGAGCCCTGAGGAGCAGAGTTACATCAACAGTAAGATCTATACATCCATCCATCCATTCATACATACATCCATCCATCCATTCATCCATTCATCCATACATCCATCCATCCATACATCCATACATCCATACATACATACATCCATATATCCATCCATACATCCATACATCCATACATCCATTCATACATTCATCCATACA
>JAFBJT010024744.1:0-48294 GCA_016785325.1 Chascanopsetta lugubris | reverse complement strand
CATAAATGTTACATTTGGAAATGTATCGACAAGATACAATGGATTGTGTCAGTGTCTACTGCACTGTCCCAGGTGTGATGACCCTCCTCGGTCATGTAAATGTGCTCATACTTATACCCATTTACTTTCCCTGTAGTATATTTGTGACGTTTAGGACCTTGTCAAACAAACATTGGCCTCATTCCCCCCGATTATATAAACAGAAATGGACCTTTTGCACCACAGCGTATGACAGTTCTTCTGGTCAGTTTAATGTGATTTGTATTGCGTTTTCATTGCTTTATCCACCTTTGGTTGATTACTTCTGTGTAAGTTAGATAATGCTATGCCATAGACAATAGCTCACTGTACTCTGTGTACATATGTGTGTAAATAAGTTGTGTAGTGGAGTGTTAAATCAATTATTTAAAAAAGAAGGAATTTGCATGATCTTTGATCAAATCTTTTTTTTTTGGGGGGGGGGGGGGGATAATATAGTCTCGCCACATGATGGCGCCACTCCAGAGTGACAGATGTAATAGGCAAATGATCCATGTTAACGTAAAGGTTGGGATGGCTGGTGTGACATGGATGTGTTGCCATGCATAACTTCAGAAACGTCAACTTTCATAAGTTATCTTATTTGAAAGTACTGACCTGGAAAAATTCTCAAAAGTTTTAGAATGTGAGTTTGTATTTGTTTGCAGTCACTTCCTGCTCATGCCTTCATTCATCAACTTGCACTGACACGTGTGAAAGTAAATGATCCTCCACATCTTCACTCACACGCCCATTTACTGCTCATTTGATTACACTGACACACACTTCATTCACTTTGCTCCTATTTAACCCAGAGATCTTACTGTATACCCTCTTTGCACCCCACTGTGTGACGTCACAGCAACGTATGTGGCTTATTTCTGCAGGTGTTAAACATGTGGACACGGAGATCAATCAAATTAAAAAAATAATAATTAGATACAATTAAATTTCAAACAAAATGAAATAAGATCAAATGTAATGAAACGGAAAATAAAATGAAATAAAACACAATACAATACAATATAGATATCTATCATCATTGAGCCGCATTAACCCATCATCACCAGAGACAACAGTTTACTGTTGCAATTATGGATTGTTTCTGAATGAGAGGCCCTCAAACTCAGAGAAAAGACGAATGTGAAGTTGAAAATAGTGAACTTTAATTTGAAATTTCTCCAAATGTCTACACTAAATCAGTCTGCATTATATTATTTTAAGATTCATGTTTGAATAACCCCTTTAATGATGAATCACTCCACGAGCGAACTTGGCAAAACAAACATTTTCGGCATTTTATTTTGAAAGCAGAAGTGAGATACGTGTTCATTGGCCCCATTTGCCTTTTCTAACACAAAGGCTTGAATAGTCGCACACTTAACTCGACCGTGCGGCTCACCTGACAGGTGGAGCGTCCACGCTGCACGCTGACCTGCAGACACTGACTGACACTTCCCCTCCTCGCGCAGCCGAGGCCTCACACTGCGCAGCTCAGTGGCACCGGGGGCGCGCACAGCCAGGGAAACGGAAGGGCTCCTGCCGCGGGGGGTATGTGACCATTCCACAGGGTAAATTGCCATTTTGTTGCGGCCATTCACTTTCCCCGCGGGGAGAAATGGAGGACGGACCGTGAAAGTGGGAACGAATTGGTAAATAGCGGCACTTAGCATGGCATATGGTGCGTCTGGGGAGCTGGACGCTGACACCAACAAATTGACAATTTCATACCAATTTCACCATCGCACACCGCACACGTTGTGACGCAACACACTTGGCGCAATCAAACCTGGAGTGATCTGCCGTCAGCACCTCGACTAATGTTATGAAACATATTTAAATGAATTATTTTGAAGCAAATAATAGAAGTGTTTGTATAGATTCAAAGGCAAGCTTCCCTTTGCTTGGTCTAACTTTATTCCCCACATCCCCGCAGAGGCTGATTCTGCTGAGGGTGGCACATAGTTTATTCCCGTTTCACAAAATATGGAGCGAGGAAAATTGGAGGAACGCCCCGGGGCTTTTCATTCGCACCTTTCAATTTTCCACGTTGCTCGGATAAAGGCAGGGGCCTGGGAAAAAAACACTTGGCCAACGACTGGCTCTTCTTCTTCTTCTTCTTCTTCGTCTTCTTCTTTTATCCACAACACAAACAAAACGCACTGTTAACTGGAGGCCATTTACTTTGGAAGGCCATCTGGGATTGGTCTTTAATAAATCGTCTTCTTTTCAGCCCGTTAGACTCTCCAGCCGAGACAGGAGTATGTGGCCTCGTGTTCCGTTCAACTTCACTTTGAGCACATCAGTAGGATTTTCCACATTTACTGATGCAGCTCGTTTGTTTGTTTAAATGTAGACACACGTCCCCACAGCATGGTCCACGTTTGGAGACAGTAACTGAGGGTGAATGGATTCATTTTTAAGTGAGCTCGAGTATCTTGAGTTCCACTCTCTGTCTTGACAGACTCTGGTTCCTTTCAGCAAAGATCAGGACTCGGGGTTAATTTTTACTCCGCGCGTCATTGTTCCATTTGGTGCCATGGAGGCTGATGCCCTGCGTAAAAGTGACAGATCTTCAATGCGGAAGAGTCGCACTTCATAATCATAAATCCGTCAAACGCGTGTGTTATGGATTTAACAAGCAGTGAATATGAGGAGAGTGACAGTCACTCCGAGTTTGCGCAAAGTTTTAGTTCGTGTCGATGCGCTTTGGATTCTGCGGCCGGTCGTTTCATATCCAGGTCGGATCGTGTCCCTGTTGTTTTACGCGCGGCTGAGGAGGCCGTGGTCATTCTCATTCTAATCTCGCTCAAGTCGTTCGGAGTAAATGGCAGATGTTTTGCAATTCAAGGCGCATCAATGCCCCATGCGCTTTAGTGTTTAACAATGGCGCGCTCCTTTTGTTGGGCGCTTGTGTCTTTCACCTCACGGCTCCACAAAGGCTTCATCCTCCAGCGAGTTATAAAGTTACTTTCCACTCAGTTCATTTCGACCCTTGGAAAAAAAAACCTTAAGCGATGTTAATGTGCACCTCTGCTCCTTTCAGCCGCTCACCCCGGCACACACAGCCGAACACTGGCCTTTGTCTCCTCCGACCAAAGTAAGAAGTCTTTAAATAACCCGAGCAGCACTCCATAGAAATTCATGATGCGATCTTCCATTTGATGTTTGATCGGAGCTGCGTCACCGGGGCCCTGTCGCGTGGCTCTCACAAAAATCCTCTGTACATTTATAATTCCATATATTTCTTTTTTCCTCCCCAGTGCACTTGTTCACATACCTGCTCCTGTGCCCGCCGCACTGTGCCCTTGTTGCGCACAATGAGCGGTTTGGTCACACCAGTGCTGCCTCTGCTCGGAGTGAATGGAAGGCGGTTCATCGATTTGCTCCGCTCCTGCATGGTGGTGCGCCAAATTACGGGCCAGTGTTTGCATATTTTAACACGTCCAGACATGGCTGAGTCCAAAGCTTGGACGCACCCTGCACCAAATGCATTTAGAGACAATTTCATACATATATTATATTACTTCTTGTTACTTTTTGCATCAGGCAAAATATTTGTTTTTGAACTTTACGCACATTATGGATTGTGCCATGAATGCGCCACGCCTGTTAATTGAGTTTTAACGTTTTTGCGCGATGTCATATCAATTGAAAGAGACATACAGTTAAAATACAGGGATCCTTGTCATCCTTTGTTATTCTCCAACATCATTACCCACCTGGTGTTTTCTTCAGAACTGCCCTAAATGGGGGATCCACTTGCACCGCATCCCTTTTTTTGTGTGGGCCTAACCATTGGCTTGCAAATGTCGCAGTTTCCCTCCAGGCAGAAAACAGTTTATTGCAGTAATTGAATGATTGCTTCACTAATTGTTGTTAACAAGTTCCCCAATAGTCCAATTATTACTGCAGCATTGTCAGGACCCCGCCACAGGCATCCATGACAAAGGTGCGATGGGGTTAATGAATGACCCGAGGCTGAAAAGTGAAAGTGCAGAAAGAAACCCCAGTCTTTTTTTTTTTTTATAAACATACACTTAACTTGTCCTTTAATGGCACCCGTATTATTGCCTCAAATTGGGACAAGACAAGTTTCTTCTTGCGCCTTTATCACGGAGAGACAATAACACGAGGTCCTCTAAAGAAGATACGTATTATTATTATTGTTATTATTGTTATTATTATCATCATCATTGTTGTTATTATTATTATTATTATTATTATTATTATTATTATTATTATTGTTGTTGTTATTATTATTATTATTATTATTATTGTTATTATTGTTATATCATTGTTGTTATTATTCTTATTGTTATTATTCTTATTATATTATTATTCTTGTGGTTGTTAAAAAGTCAAGGTCATTGCTGTATGATTGGTGATGTATTGTTGACTGACTCTGTTATCACTTGTAACATGATGATATGAAAAACACATTAGTGTCGTGATAACAACGTGGTTGTCAGGTGTGAAATGTTGTGGTTGTGTAACTGTCCCTGTTCTCCCTCCCTCTCTCTGCTCTTCCCTCCCCTCCTCTCCTCTCACTCCAGCCCGGTCGAGGCTTATGACCGTTCACAGGTTCTGCTGGAAGTCTCTGTGGAAGGTCACCTTGTTGGTAAACCTGTTCAGAGTGGAAACTGTAGGGTTGTGATGTAGCTTGTATTATGAGTTGATGCAACGGAATGAATTGGAGCTCAATTGGATTTCAATCGTTTTCTTTGCAACGCATCAGTATTCATTCCACTGCGAGGACCGGACGCTGTGAGATAAAACAGCAGTCTACCCTGTCATGTTGAACATTACCCCCTACTTGTTGTGACACCAAAGAGCAGAGGCAACACTAATTGAAATTATACCGCAAAATGAGCGGTGAAATCCCTCCTCTGTGGCGCAGAATCACCAGACACGCCGCTGTTGTGATGCCACGACTCTGCGCGCCACGGTCCGCTGTTAGAGAGCAGGCGTGAAAACGCGCATAATGTGGCGTAGAGACGGGACAAAGGACAGCAGAGGGATCACTTACACCAGGACACCTCGGGCAAATTTCATACCGATTAAATGCTTCAGAGTATTTCAGCGCGGCAATGATTCGCTGCATTTTACGCAATTAGTGTGGAAGGACACGAGCCTGCGTGACATGCGTGGGCTTCATTCAGAGATTCATCACAGCACTGACATCAAACTCTGATTAGGGTCTGTGACGTCATTAGATCGCCACAACCACAACAACTACCACAACAAAACAAAACAAAACAAAAAGTGCACCGGCACACATACTGAAGAATCATAATACTTTGGAGCCAAATTAAATAATAATACAAAAAAAAGATACAAGGGATATTGAGGCTTAATTGGAATCTGCAAAATGAAACCAATGTAATCAAACTGAGTTGAACTAAACAGTGTAAACAACTATCAGGAGGCTGGTGTGGAGAAGAGCAGCTCCATGTTTGTCCGCTTCAGAAGTGGAGGGAATCTTTTGATGCCCACACGTTTGTGGTCACAAAGCAGACGAGAAGAAAAGATCAATGGTTCACCATTATAAACTGGCCCCTTTTTCATGGGCCCTCTCCCCAGACTGAATACAGTCCCCCCTCCACCCCCAACCCCACCCCTACCCCTCCCTTTATACAGCAGGACAGACCCTCAGCCATTTAAACACACGCATTGTGCACGGGATCATGCCAGGAGACAAGGGTAACTTGGCTTTCTCACCATTATCACGAGCCGTACAAAATAAAATAGAATAAAAGGAAATGAAATGAAATGAAATGGAATGGAATGGAATAGAATAGAATAGAATAGAATTGGATGAATAAAATAAAATTGGATAAATAAAATAGAATAAAATCGGATAAGTAAAATAAAATAAAATAAAATAAAATCAGATTTCACATTAAGAATTGTCCTACAGTCCTAAAATACGGGACATGTGTTGTTGGTGTGTTCGAGTGGTGCGCATGCGCACACGGCACACAGAGGAGCGCCCGGAGCACATTGTTTCAGCTGCCGTGACTTTCCCAAGCCGTCAGTCCTTTCAGGCCGCACTGTGGAGAATCGGGAAGCGGAGGAGAGAGGACAAGGGGGCGGCGCGCGATTCTCCTCGGTGCCTCAGTGACTTCGCCCGGTCACAAAAACAAAACCCCCTCAGACGCACAAAGACCAGAGAGAATCCAAAGTGTGGAACGTCGCGTTGTACACAGCTGGTGTCCAACAGGGCTGTGTGTACCTGTAAGTGTTCTCACTACACATTCCTCTACAGTGCAGGTGTAACTGTGGACACCAGAAAATCTCCCTGTTGTGTGAACACGCGGGGAATTATCACGGTGCTGCCTCAAAGCTGGTGGCCTGAAAGTGACGCGTCAAAGAGGGAACACTGACAACAATGTTCACCAACAACAACCACATGTTCAGCTTTTATGTTTATGGTTTCTACGCTTCTGCCCCACGCGCTGTTTGGTGGATATTCATTCCCATAACAGGACTATCAGGAGACACATAGTGCGCCTGTTTACACAAACAATTTTCCATCGTCACGCAAAATACCGGTAATATCTTAAAAAATACCGGAGAACATCAGATAGCAGAGTGGCGCAGCGGAAGCGTGCTGGGCCCATAACCCAGAGGTCGATGGATCGAAACCATCCTCTGCTACGGTGACTTTTCTTGTTCAAAGCAAATTAAATTCTTATGTTGACACAGTCAGTTGAGCTGAGTCTTGAATGAGAGTCAACTAAAGACATTTCTCAGAGCATGAAGTTACAATCTGCCTCAGTGTTTAGCTGAAAATAAACATTCTTTTGATTGATGCATTGACACTTTGGTGTGAGATCACAGGATTAAGATGTTGTGGGTTGAAATTGAACGAGGAATGTGGGAGGAGCCTAAAAACGGCGAATAAGCGTTACAGGTGCAGTGTGTAAGATTTGGTGACATCTACAGGTGAAGTTGAATGTTGTGTCCATCACTTCACCCTGACCCTTGGGAGCATGCAGGAGAAACTATGGTCAACGTCAAACTTAAAAGATGTTTAGTACGTCCACTCTGGGCTACTGTAAAAACATGGCGGTCCCGTAGAGAGGACCCGCTCCTTATGGAAATATGTTCATCACTGGACTCATTTAAGAGTAATGTAATATAATATTTAAAAAATAATACATTTCAGTGATTATAGATTCATGAAAATGACAGAAGGAGATTGTTTTGTAATATTTGTGTATGTGACGAAAATGAAGGAAACCTTACACACTGCACCTTTAATAACATTAAACGGTGTTCAAATGCATTCTAACATCCGCTGTATAAACCACATCTATCTCTTGTGGTGGCTCTGAGCCTCTGGTTGTGTTTTGGGCTGTCAAATGACGCCAGTGTTGCCCAGGCGGGACCGTTTGCATTGACATGCTAAGTGGGCTAGTGGCTATTTAAACCCACGCACCGCCACTCGGCTCAGTCACTCCTCACACAGGGACACGCAACAGCTCCAGGGGAACCAGTCAGGATGGTGGCGTCGGCAGACAGCGCAGAGAAGAGTAAACCCATTACCGGACACAAGGTCTCCAAACCGCTGATGGAGAAGAAACGAAGAGCTCGGATAAACAAGTGTCTGGACCAGCTGAAATCTTTGTTGGAGAACCACTACAGCAGCAATGTAGGTGTGATTTATATTCATTATTTATATTCATTTCATCTAATGCAATCGAGCGAACGCATTGGGAATTTGATAAATATGATCATGGTTGTTTTGGAGGATTTTTCTATAATGATGTCGTCACTTCCTGTCTGATTCCTGTAGATTCGGAAGCGCAAACTGGAGAAGGCGGACATCTTGGAGCTGACAGTCAAACACCTGAGGAGCCTCCAAAAGATCCAGAACTGTAAGTTCCCTCTCTGTAAAGTCAGCAGACACTGATGGAGTTCATTCCAGACCATTTATGGAGATTTTACGCAGGGTTTGACGCAAGTTACGCAGTTTACGTATCGACCGCGCGCCTCTGACTCTCTTCCCTCCATTTACCTCCAGGTTCCGTCGCGGCCACCGATTTCCCTGACCATCACCACACCGGCTTCCGTAGCTGCCTGGCCCACGTCAACCAGTACTTGTTGATGGTGGACACTTTGAACGGGGGAGACCGCTGGATGTTATCGCAGCTCTCCAGTAAACTCAAAGGCTCTCTGCGGGGACGAGGCGACGCCTCCAGCACCACGGACAGCGGCCGAGTCCTGCCTGAGCCGCGGGGGGAGGAGGAGCAGGAGGAGGCGGGGGAGGGGGAGGAGAAGGTGCGGAGGCTTCAGCAACCCGCCGCAGGGGCCGAGAAGCGGAACGCGGTCACATCCGATGGACTGAAAGTGAACACGTGTCCTCCTCCGAAGAGAGAGCAGGCGCTCAGTGCCGGACTCAGCCCCAGTCACAGGAAGCTTCCCTCGGTCAGCCGCAGGAGCGACGCTGCGCTCAGTCAACACAGAGTGTGGAGGCCCTGGTAGAACTGACAGGAACAAGTTACTGCGTCTCTGTATTATGTTTATTATTGCACTGCATTTTCTTAAGGCACGTTTTTTAAAAACTTTTATATACTGTATATGTTATATTTTCATAATAAAAGGCAAAATAAAGAATATATTGTCTTACTTGTGTAATTGTGAGTGCTTTGGAACCATGTGATGAAGGAAAAAGTGCAAGTAAAGTGTGTCATGTTGCACTCAGACACCTGCAGGAGACACATAATCATCAGAAAGGAAAAATAACAAGCAGCAACAAGTACTACACGTCTGGAACAACACACATTTTCAAGCTTCATATTGTGAATTTCAATCAGTAATATCTTTGTTTATTTATTTATTTTTTTACAAATCCATCATTTGCACAAGAAAATCATAACATTGAACATCATTCATATTTGAATCATAAATCTTAAATATGTCACAAAATTATATTTTGAAGTTTGATACAACAAAATACAAAACTCTATGATGTAGCAAAGTTTGACAGGGGCTTTGATGTTACGCTGCCAAAGAAATCTACATTTCCACTAAGTCTTCCAATCCAACAGGCTGCAATGAGTGTGAGGAACAACATTACATGAGAATTCAAAATAAACATCCAAATGCAGAACATCATTCTGGCCAAACATTATTATTCAGATGATAACAGCAAAAAAAAAGGTTCACAACGAATAAAGCAGTCAAAGGGGATAGTTTCATTTCATTTTATCTTAAAACTCATAATGATATCTTCAAGACTGTACATCTAATTTGTAAATACATTCATGTAAGCAGTTTAAGCCAAAGCTCGGTGTTGTTTCTGTTGTATTTTGTCTGTTTTTACTCCCACTAATCATTAAATTGTCAGTTAAAGGACAGTGTTTCATTAATTTAAAGGTACATTAGGTAACTTTTTTCTTTTAACTGAGCCATTCCCTAACTTACTCATTTGCCTTGATCAGCATGAGGGCAGCATCACTGCATTGTGACTTTGGTCCTGCTTTCCTGAGAATATGACATCAGTGTGACGGTGTGTATGATGAGTGCACTCGCTCTCCAGCCTATGCCCCAAAGTGCATTTAGCATCTTTAGCTAGCTAGCTCCTATACAGCAGAAACAGTGACTTAATGGAGACTGCAAATAAACCAGCGGCAACCTCCACCACAACAGAGACACTATGTAAGCCCCTGGAGTCGGGTTGCCATGAATACACATGCCCTCCAGGCTACAGGAGGCTGACCTCAGAGGTGATGCTATCAAGAAACAATTTGGAAAAGTGCTCCTTTAAATGCTTTCGTCAGTTCCGCTGCATTGTAAGGTTGTACAGTTTACACTTTTCCATGAATGTAGTCAAACAGAAAAGTAAATATAAAATTACAAAAATGTCTATACAATTATTGTCTGATACTTTCCAGAGAAGGACCATTGGCAGACGTAGTGATATGACGTAATGTGATGTTATGAGATTCAAAACTATATAACTGATACAATGCCAAGAATTCCAAACCCTTCCCTTCTCAATCTCCATTCCATTCACTCAATGTTCTTCATCATAAACAGGTTTGTGGGATTAGGTGTGACACCAGCATGAAGTTATGCTACATCTAGTCTGCCTGGACTCTGTGATCTTAGTCAGCTACAAATAAAAACCATCCCTTGTGCTTTTCTAATGAGTTACTAAAACAAAGGTGTGATGCAGGCTGCAGAGGAGAGAAGCAGCAGCTCCACAGATATGTGACAGAGTGCCGAAGGGATGGTACATCCAGAAGATGTTGTCACACTGGTTCCTGCTGCAAAGGGAAAATGGGATTTTTGCATTGGATCAGATAATTAGATCTGTTAACCATCTACCTGACTGTTGCATGAGTTCATCCTCATCACCACAGAGAACAGTGTGATGTGCCCGACAGCCTGTCGTCTCACTCAGCTGCTTGTGAGCAACTGGTCCACAGATCTCATCTCAGGCCTGTAAGGGAACAAAAAGCAACTCAAACAACTCGTTGACATCAAGACGGGGGAACTAGAGGTGAAAGTTAGTGTGCTGATTTACGCCTGTGTTGAAGGACTCACTCCTGTGGCACGTTTTCCTCAGTGATCAAGCCAAAGTTTAAAAAAAACATGTAAATGATACAAACTGTTGGGAGTTACTCTGAGCAAAAACTCAAATTCCTCCATATATACGGGACATGACTTAAATCTCCCATTGAACTGAATTATGATAATTGATTAAAGGTTCAGTGTGTAGTGTTTTAGCGGTTCTAGTGGCAACGTTACAACATAATATCCCTCATCTACTGACGCTGAATTCAACATTATGAGGAGACAAATACAGAAATACAAAATAATGTATTCATCCTGTGCTCATAGATCCTCCTCAAACCTACACACTGTGCCTTTAAAGGTGCAGTGTATACGATTTCAATCATTTTTGTCACTCACAAAACAAGTACATATTGTCATACTCATGAATTTATAATCTCCTAAATGTATTATTTGTGTCCATTACCCTTAAATGAGCCCATTAATGTATATTTACATGAGGAGCGGGTCTTCTCTGCGGGGGCGGACATGTTTTTACAGCAGCCCAGAATGGACATACTAAACATCTTTTGAGTTTTAATGACAACTTCAGTCGTTCACAGGTTTTCCTGCATGTTCAGAAAGGTGAGAGTGAGGTGATGGATACAACAGGCAACTTCACCTCTAGATGCCACCCAATCCTACACACTGCACCTTTAAAACAAAGTAAATACACGTGTTGGAACATATCCGAGCAGTGTTCAGGGAAAGCAAATGCATCACAAACACAAAACCAGTACCGAATAAAAGCACAACTGAGTTTTCAGATCAAAGTATAAAAACAAAAAGAAAACACACACACCACCATGACAATGACCTCCTCTGATTATCTCATAAGAACCGATAATATCAAACAACCAAAACAAGACGTGGGAATGTTCACACCATTAAGAAGCACTTTTCTCCGTCAGAGTGCAGAAAACGAAACGTGTCCTCTGTGGTTCTGTGGTGTTGAAGCAGAATCATGGAGCCAGGCTACATACTAACTCTACATCCGGTCCATTCAGAAAAGCACGACTGAAGTGTCTTGGTGGTAGCCTGTTGGGGAAAAAAAGGGTCAACGTAATGCTAACGTTTCCCTAACAACCACTGTTCAGGGTGGCGTCCATGATATCAACTCGCGTAACAGTAAAAGGCGGGAAACGTTGCGTTCAGGTGGCGGAGCCCACAGAGTCCGACTGGAAGGTGATGTATCCCGAGGACGAGGCCGAGGGCGTGCTTACAAAACTGTTCGTGCTGCCTTTGCTCTCGGCCTTGCTCAGGTGCTTCTGATGAGCCCAGTCGGTCGCAGCCCCGCCCCCAGCGCCGCTTCCTGTCCGGGGCCGACCGCTGGAGTGGCCCGGGGTGTGCTGGCTGCGCCCGGGCGAGCCCGCCGCCTCGCCGTGCTCCTTAGCGTCCCGCGGCCGCTCCCGGTGGCCTTTGCGGGGGCCGTGGGTGGCGGGGCTCCTCTGTCCGCCGGCCTTGGGGCTGCCCTCGGGCGAGCTCCCCCGGCCGCTGCTCCGCCTGTGCTCCGAGAGCCGCCGCAGCACCTGCGGCTCGCGCTCGAAGTCCGTGAGCGGGAAGTGGGGCAGCGTGGCGGCGTGCTGTTCGTACACGTTGGGGACGAGCGAGACGGCGGAGGCGCGGCGCGGGCTCTTCCTGGGGCTCGGCAGCGGCGTCTCGTCGATAAAGTTGATCACCTCGTCGCGGCTGAAGCAGCGCAGCTCGTCCTCGTAGCGCTCGCCGCCGCACACCACGCGCGGCAGGTGGCGGAGGGAGGAGTGCACGTTGTCCTCAGACCGCCGCCGCTTGCGATGCGGGTGGTGGTGATGGCGGCTCTCCTCGTGGTAGGAGACCAGGCTGCTCCTGCGCCTCTCGTGGCGCGGCAAGGTGGAGCTGTAGTGGGCACTCACTATCATGTCTTCGGTGGAGCCCCAGCGGTGCAGGTATGAGGGGATCCGGTCGATGGTCCACATGTCGGTTTCGTCGTGGGAGTATCTTCTTGTAGGGGGCACCTACACGCAAGACACAGAGACGACTCGTGAGTCCCGACGAGCGCGGCGACGTCCGCACGCATGCACAGGCACACAACATGCTGCGTTACCTTCATTGAGCTACTTTTTTTTTTTTAAATAAATAGAATAACAGAGAAGGCATGTAGGATTCTTTACGGTTAGGCGGCTGTGAATGCCAGGTTATGATGTACTCGGAATACGTGAAGTTCATTTAAAGGTACAGTGTGTGAGATTTGGTGACATCTGCTGGTGAAGTTGTATCATGGATCCATCACCTCGGTCCTCCAATTCGAGCATGCAGGGGGAAGCTATGGTAGCACCCCGGTTAGTGCGTCCGCTCTGGGCTAGTGTGAAAACATGGCGGCCCCCCACAGGGAAGACCCGCTCCTGATGTGAATATATAGTACCTCTTTTTAGGATTATGGCAAAAGCAAGTCATACATATACGTTTATACATTCATACAAATGTTTTTATAGAACTATTTTGTAATTTTATTTCTACAGAAAATGGATTGAAATCTTGCACACTGCACCTTTAATTCACTGAGACATTTTTATGAAAGAAAATCCTACATGCTGCACATGCCAAAAATGAAAAAGTGCAATTTTATATATCTTATCTATTTCAATGATCTCAATCCCTCAGACATCTATGACCTTGTTTGGTAATACCACCTCCATTATTTGGAGGTGCAATAGTCATTGATTGTTTCCTACGTGTTATACTCACATTCCACTCTGTTCTGACAACTATGCAAGAGAGAGAGGGTTTGTCAAGGTGACGTCAAGAGCCACAAGATTGATATCAGTCTGCCCCCGTGTGGCAGCTTTTGGTAAATGCAGGGGGAAAAAAACGATGAGACAGCAGACGATACAGTAGCAAAGTGTGCCAGTGTATGGCGTGGGAGGAGCTGAACAGCAGAGGGCAGCACAGGCATAAGAATGGAGGAGACGAAGAGAGGGGATGCAGAACATTTTGCCATGATGGAGAGAGGGAGAGAGAGAGAGCGACAGAGAGAGATATAGAGAGAGAGTGTGTAACAAATAACAAGCCAATAAAGCCAAAGGAGCTTTATTTTTGCAACAAACCATTTGAGAGGTGCAGTAGTTCACAAATGGAGGTGCTATTTGATAGCAATTTGATTATTTAGTTGATTCAGAATCTTACTTGGCCTTTAGCCCCGCCCCCCTGCCCCCCACCACACCTCCCCCCACCCAACAGCACCAATAATAACATAACACAACTGTTGGACCTGCATGAACTGAAGGAAAAAATGCACCTCATTTGTTTCACGATCACACATGTACGTATAACGACAAACACCAGAGTTGAGTGTCACTCTGCAACCACAGGGATCTCGTGTCATGAATAAAGGAGTATTGCACACAAAACAATGCATGAAGGGATGGTTGGACATGATGATGGCTACTGTATACATCTCTGTTTCAACATTTGTCTTCAAAATATCCCAAATCTGGATTGTTTACCAATTTAAACTTAAAAAAAAAGTCAATAAAGTCTATAAGATGCCTTTGGGCTGAAGGCTGTGCAGTGTAAACTGAAGCCTTCGCTTAGTTGTTTAATGACAAAGATGACACAGTGTTAAAATACTTTGTTGGGGTCAATGTTGTGGGTTGCATCAGTTGTTTGTGTAGTAACATATCATCACAGTCTTCCAGGCCAAATCCGGCAAGATTTCTTAAATAACTGTTTTGGTCGGTCATTTCAATCCAAAATGAATAGGGAATAGCCAATCGGGATGGAAAGATAAACTGATAGGTAAATATTGTTATTTTTGTTGTTATTGTCCCAGAAGGCTGCGCGTTAGCACAAGCTTTGGTGTAAATGCAGGCTGATAAGGAGCATTCAGAGCTCTGCATCTGACTGAGATGGATGCTGGATCCAATGGACATAATGAAAGAACATGAGCAGAAGTTTGTAGTGTTTTCCTGAAACCTTGAGGGATTCCTGAAATGTAGAAGGTAAGTCAGTTACTAAACTCTTACCCTCGTACAGAATAAAAATGCACTCCATGGCTAAGAAAGATCTAAACTAAATGAAGCACGTCTAACAACATGATGTCTGATGGTCATATTTACCAAACATCAGTCAACAAGAGTGAACGTTTGATTCATGTTGAAACAAATAAAATAAATTCACTGGCATCACAATATGCAAGAGAAAGTAAAGGCTCACACGGCCGTTTCATCATGCACATTAGCAACGAAGTATTTCAAAATAGTTCAATCGATCGGATCAAAGAAATGAAGAAAATCAATGAAAATATACCTGCAAATACTGCATTTTATCTTCCTGTTGTTCCCTCAATGGATACCCTTGCAGAACCCCCCTTTCTAAGGTTGAGAACTCATACTTGGCATTACGGTCTACCGTCACGATTTCAGGCGCCGAGCTATAGTCATATGGTCTGTCATATATTAAGTCGGCATGAATTCCTCCATCTTGGCTGTTTTCTGCAAAGTGCAGAGAAGCACGGGCGTCAGGATTAGAAAGCAACTACACAAGACAGACAGACAGACAGACGAATAGATAAGAGAGACAAGTTCAATTGTTCTCTGATTTGTTCTTGTTGTTATTACGAGCCTCTTCAAGAAACGAAAGACGAAAATTGGCATAAAAATGACCGATTGAAATGTTTCATACGAAAAACACAAATTGGGTCTGAATTTCGAAACCAAGCCAAACAGTAACAATGTTCTTTGTGCAAAAATGAGTTTGTTTCCCAGTTACTGCATTCATGTTCATTTCAGATCAACTGGAGAAAATGGGTGTCAGATGTTGATCAGGAGGAAAATGTCGGGCCAAAGATGGAGGATGAGAGTGGCTGTTTGCACAGGCAGCTTGGCATGCAACGTCATTAGCTTTAGAGAAAACAGGAAACAGTCCTTATACATACAACTGTGATGAGTTATACATGGCAAGCCCTCTGGAAAAAAGCAGAGAACTGGCAAGTGTTAATGTTCACACAGCATAAAGGAGCGGCTCTGTGGTGTTTAGTGACTCCTGCTGGACGTGGAGCAGTTGACAGGGAGGGGGCGGGGTCAGAGGGTTGAGAGGGTTAGAGACAAGGAGGGTCAGGTTGAGTTTAAACAGAGCCAGTAGAAAAGAAAAAGACAGATGGTTTGCATTACGTGACCTCATTTTTTCTAAGTGTCTGTGATGTGAAATGTCTCAGATATTAGTTCAGTGTTCTGCCCTTTGCGCACCACCATGCACAGATAACAGTCAATTAAAAAAGCTGAAAAGTACTTGATACAATAATAACTGTATGAACGGTATACAGGTATGAATCAATAATTCATCTAAATCTATTTCTGCTCTGTTTCCAGAGGAGCTTGGCTGCATCTCTTTGTGACTCGAGGGAAATATGACCATCATAATGACATGAAAATGCTTTTCAGCTTTAGTGCATTCCTCCCATTCTCACTGTCTCCTGTCAGATGAGCGAAAAATGGTTCTGTTTTATCGTCCTCTCATGCTGGGCCGTTCCAGAGAAACACTGTCTAGTTATAATGAAAAAGTAAAAAAAAAAAAAGGTGCGACATCGTCAGTATATTATTATTTCTCTCGTTAGTGAAGTATTTTGTTTAGTACACACCACGGACAAAAACACATTCCGGAGGAGAAAATCATGCTGCATCTCCCAACGTAAAAATAGGTCACACGATAACATCTGACCACTGCTTTCAGACCTCAAAATAAAATGAAAATATGACGGCATTAGTAATGAGGAATGATCTATTCAAGAGCAGAGTATTGTAGGATATTCTTAAAAATGGCATCGACCCGGACAAAAGTCATTCTAAGTCAGGGGTGTCCAAACCTTTTTCACTGAGGGTCACATGCAGACAACTACACAAAAGGCTGGACCACTGTTAAGGTAAACACAATAAATCACATAATTCTTCAGAATCAAAAATGCTCATCTGGATAAAAACAGTCTACATTCATGAGTTTTCATGCATGTTGTAACAGAAAGGGTTGGGGAATGTCTCAGGCTAAATTCAAACCTGCCACCTCCACTCCCAAAGACCTGCTGAGCCCAAGTTCTATTCAATGAATCAGTGGCTCCACCTAGTGTTAAAACCAAGAAGTACAATCAAGTCAAGCGCAAATTTAATGTGCGCCACATTCCGTTATATTTTGTTAATTTGCTGCAGGACAATTAAAAATGGTTTGCGGGCTGCAGTTGGCCCGCGGACTCGAGGACAGGAGCAGGTTTTACATCTAATGCAGACCCACTTTGAATGAACCCATTTTTCCTGCCAATAACCTCAATCGTCTAATGTACAGGTATGCAACTTCATTCTTATAAACGTGGATACATATAGCATTCTTTTCTCCTCCAATCATATCACTACTTTTGATTTCCCTAAGAACAACTGCTCCCGGGCAATGAGACAAAGCTGCTCAGACGATTGAGTAACATTTATCTCGGTGATTCCTTTGACCAAAGACAGTTAAGGAGACGTCACGACTTTTGCAGCAGTGAGTTTTCCCAACAAATCATCTCCTGTTTACATCCAGTGTTTTAATTAAATCATCTTTCACCACCATTTTGTTGATTCTCCTTTTGTGTGTCTTCATCGTCCACACCGTCTTAGGAAACAGGAATCACTGACATCATCGGGGGAGGGGGAGGGAGGAAAGGGGATGACGGGGCGGAAGGGAGACGCCCGACAAGTGACTCACCCTCGTCCACGTCGTCGTTGGACATGATGGCAACGCACTTCTCCCACACCATGCGGATGTCGGCCCGGTAGCGGTCGCACGCCCACAAGAACATGGGCAGCAGGATGGACTGGGCGATGGAGCACCACAGCACACACAGCACCATCCAGTTGTAGGAGCGGTCGAACTTCAGACTGGCAAAGCTCACCACCTGCACAGCGGAAGGATCAAACACAATCAGTGGTTACGTTTATATTCCAAACATCCGGGACTCTGACAAATACTAGCAACAATTAAACAGATTGGGCTGGTTGGACAGTAAACAATCCGCTGTTTATACAACGTGGGACACAGAATGAAAAAAATGGCGTCGTCTTCTTCCTCTCCTGCTCTTTAATAAACCAATGATAACAGATGAAAAGAGTCTTTTTCTTTAAAGTCAGAGAGGTACACAAACAATCCGAGGAGACTGGCTGACGACAACAGAGCTGTCCTCCCAGCGCCATCTCCTCCGCCCGGCTTCAAACCAACCAGTATGTGAATGTTCGTGAGGGGGGGAACTTAATAATGACAAATGATGAACATAAATACCCCTTTGTTTATAATCTGGTTAGAGGATAACATTTAATCAGGATTAAATGACCAGGTTATAAACACACATCTTAATTTAGATCAGATCCTCTTACAGAATGAGATCAATAATGCTAGTTACATGAGGATTAGGATGACCAGTGCTGTCCGCTGATGACACATGTGTCTGACACATGAGTGGAAGGCTCTGCTCCTCTTGACTGTTCCAGTGACACTGGATATGACTGCGGCACTCAGGTTACAGAGGTCAGGCCGATGCAGCCACGGATGCTAAAGATGATATCTTTTTTTTTGTGTTGGTGCAGTAAATACAAATCTTTCTATTTCCTAATATTCACAACTTCCCGGCTTCTACGTATCCATCATTGAGTTGGTGATTTCATTCGGCCCTGTCCACCAGGAACCTCTATATCAAGTTTCAATTGTGTGTGTTTCAGATTTCCATGCATTTAAATAGCTCATTACATGGGGTCATAAAGATGGCTGCCGCACTCTTTACCGCTGCCGTCGTTGCAGAGGAAATATGATGGTTCTTTAGTGCTGCACTACGCTCTCCGTTACACACACAGAAACACAATCGGACGCGGTTGTAGAAGTGATACACGAGCGTCTTGGTACACAAACCGTTTCAGCTGAGGCTGCAGCGGTTTCTCCTCTGCTACTTCAACCGACGCTACTGAGACACTTGACAGATGAATGAGAGCAAATGGTTTCTTTTTCATATTAAACTGAATTCCCCCAGTTCTGATTGTTTCTGACCCTCAACCAGCAGCTGTAGTGCCTGAAGACCCGTGATCTCATCAGGGCTGAGTAATTACTCTTTCCAGCGATGACCTCACAGGCATAACAATGAAGTTCATTCATTCTCTTCACCTTTATTCACATTCATGCTTTTTAGATCATGTGAAACGTTTAAAATTTAATGCTTTTTTCCACGTTTCCCTGTCATTCAATAGGTGTTTTATGATTGTAAAAAATGTTTATAAGATAAAAATGACAATGTTTTGTTTATAGTGCAAATAGGGAAAAATAGAAGAACATGAAAAATGCAGTGACAATGAGAGTCCTTTTATGTTTTTCACTACTTCTAAAAACCTAAAATATCCACCCCACCGGATCATTGTGGTAATTGAATTTTGTGTTCAATCCCTAATGGATTTACGCACTGGTGTCATGAGTCCCGATCTCCTTCATGGCAACAACATTTAGAAAATCACTTTCTCCTCAGCAATTAAAGGTGAAGTTAATTTTGCGTTGAGAAGCTTCAAAACGATGAGAGTGAGCTTTTATTTTGAAAATGGGTCACTGTTAGCAGCCCAAAACAGTCTACCACATCTAGCACAGGTGCTTGTTGTGTAATAACAAATCCTCCCTTCCTCCGACGGTGCCAAAGACACTTCAGATGTTAATATTACAGAGACAGTGCTGACTGTGCAGAGGTCGGCTGCCCTCAGGTGAACAATACTTCATTAAGAAGGTTTATTTAATGTAACTAACAGATGGCCTGTGCAAATCATAACAGAACTGAGGCCACGTATTAAATATTAAGGCACTTGTCAAGGCACACTCAGACGCAGTGTTCTTCCACTTAGTACACGAGTCAGTGGGAATCTCACTAAAATGTCACACCTGAAGATTTCAGACTGAAATCCCCGTGGCGCTAACACAGGCAGAGTCCAAAAACAAACAAAGCACAGATCAGCTTATGTGATGACAGGACGCCTGATACACAAGCTGCATCACAAACAGCGAGCCCGAGGCTTTTCCAACGGCTGCCTCGTCTGCGCAGAAAAACAACGACACTGACTTCATAAAATATGAAGGAGAACCTGAGGGTGGAACCAGAAAACCAAGAGCTGATTAGTGACCCCGTGCAGGAAGTGGTGGGGAGTAACAGACTGCGTGTCCACAGACTGGACAACATGATCTTACTGATCATTAGTACCAGCTGCCCTGCATCTTACTACTGATCTGCCCACAACACAAACACATTATTTACTAAAAAACACACTCACTGTCGAGCCCGACCTACTTACAGCTTCACATGTAAGTCCATGTAGATAGTGATAATAATAACAGCATGAGATGGTTTTAAGAGTCATAGTGTTCTCCACTGCACCCATTTGTCATTTAACCTGAATTTCTTCAATTTAAACCCCCCCTCTCTCTCTCTCGCTCTCAGCAAACAGCGTGAGCGACTAAAAGGTCACAAAGATGGCTGCCATCGGCCTGATTTCACTGTACGCTAGTTTTCCATGAGGCATTCACCACCTGACTCATATCACGATATTATACATGCAGTGTACTTCACCACAGTACCATACAACAAATAACAACAATGTAGAAAAAACAGTAAAAACAACTCTGATTTATTTTTTCTGTCTTTATAAAAAAATACGTTGCACATATGCCTTATATATTGTATGGGACATGAAACCGATGGATGGATGGATGAATGGATGAAAGGGTGGGTGGATAGATGAATGAATGGATTAAAGAATGTACGTACAAATGGATGGTTATATGGATGAAAGGATGGATGGATGGATGAGTTAAGGGATGAATGAATGGATGAAAAGATGGATGGATGCATGAATGAATATATGGAAGAGTGGATGAAGGGACACAAGGAAGGACGGGTGTCTTTTGTCCACACCTAAAAAACAGGTATGAGATGCAGATGTGTCCGGCATCTGTGCATCTGTTGATACTCTAACATCTGAACTATCGGTTCTCAGGCTCCATCAGTTGAGTGCGGGTGTGGACACTGAACTCACCAGGATGGGGAAGCCGGTCAGGAAGTCATAGATGAAGACGATGCCACTGATCAGGTAGGTGATCTGCAGTGACGTCTTCAGAGGCTCCGAACCGTCAATGGACGATCTGCGCTTCCCCTGGGCGTCCTCCACCACTATGGTGGGGACATTGAACTTGTTCTTGTCTGCCTTATGGCCTGCCTGAATGGAGAAGGTCTGGAAGAGGGCGATGCCGATGCAGATCACGCCCATGGCCACGCTGCCGCCGATCAGCAGCAGGAAGCACACGCCGAAGCCCAGGCCGATCTCCGTCACGATGAACCTGCAGTCCGAGGTGTAGAAGCGGTTGATGGTGTCGTGCCAGCCCACCGCTGGTAGCGTGGACAGGATGAAGGAGACCATCCATATTCCCATGACTGTGTGCACCGCCTGCTTCTTGGTGTTACTCAACCTGGAAGCAGAGCCACATATTTCAGCACACAGCTGCAACAGGCTTTTCCATATTGGCTTCAGAGCAGGGGTGTCAAACGACTGCCGGCCACAGGTTCATATCCGGACCTCGATGTGACTTTGCAAAGTGTAGAGATTACAGAGACGACAGAAACTGCAATTTTCCAATAAAAGGGGGAAGTACACAACGCTGTGCACTTGTACTTTTCATGCACTAAAGCAAAGGGAAGATTTTGGAGTTGTCGTTGTTTATAGGTTCTTATGCAATGATTTCATTGGTCCTGCCCACTTGATCAAATTAGGTTGTATGTGGCCCGTGGACTACAATGAGTTTGACACCCCTGCTTTAGAGACTACTCTGCTTTGACAGAGAATCAGGAATTCTGGCAAAGTGGTGGAGAAAAAATAATCACTTGAATAGCAAAAAACAATACATGCAGGCAATTAAATCCTGGAATCTCTAAATCCTTAAATGTACAACATGTATGTACCTGGATGTCCAAATTGGTGTTTTCATTACCCTAGAATGAGCCCTTTTACATCAGAAGAGTATTCTCTAGCACCACGTTTTCAACAAAGTAGACACACCTTAAAGAAACATTTCAGCAGTCAACGAATAGAAAAGGACACCATATCTCAGATATATGATCCGTCCAAGCTGCAAAACTGCAGATCGGCAACAACAAGAAAAACAAACCCAGACTGTCGACAATTATATGAACTGGAGTACAATGGAGGGGGATCAATGCGTGGCTGATGGCAAGAGATTGCTTTTCACATTCCCTGGTCTATTTGTCATGTAGGTCTATTTCAGCCAGAGGGGATTTCTATTTCTTCCCACCTCCGTGTAATTGTTACAGTCCAGCAATTTGCCGAATGTGTCCCGTGTCCTCTGGCTCATGTGGCACCTTTCAGGGTTTGCAACCGCTAAGGTGCATCCAACATAAACATGTGACTGAACACTGACTGATGGTCTCATCTCCAAAACACGAGGCAGACATCTGCACCTATACCTAAAGGCATTACAGAAACAAAAAATCATTGTGGTATATAGCGTTCAAAGAGAGTGTACTGCATGATTTCACAAGAAGCATGTTCAGACTAATCTAGTATCGAGAAATCAAACGGTGGATATCATTGCATAGAGCATTAAAGTCTGATCAGTTGTCTTGGAGACGGTTTGGGCAGGAAACCCTAAGTGAATCCCTCCAGAGAACCAGAGCACGTTCCCTACCCTCTGCCTCCTCTCACTACAGTCCTCCCGAGGAGCTCTGGCCAGATGCTAAATGAATCGAATACGTAGTCGAAGACGAAGACACGGAACTTACGGTGCATTATCTCGCACCCGCTGCCGCTGTACGTGTGGCGGAGAAGGGCCAGCGCTGGCCTCTCTCTTCGCTCTCTGCAAAGACAAGTGCGTCTCGTTGCCGCTGAGTAATGATGCTAGCCCCCCCTGAGTGTGCCCGGGGTACGTATGATGGCGAGGTTACATCACCGAGCTGCTTGAATCTATTACCGCAGAAGGAGCGTTGCGAGGGGAAAATGGTCCTAAGAGATGGCGAGGGCCGGGCGACGAGAGCAGCTGCCGATGTACAAGGTAGGAATTCGTAATCAGGCCTTCGGAGCACATTAATGTCAGAGGAGAGGCGGCCGTGCAAGCTCAGCAAGGCAAATGTGGGGCAATTTAAACGGACGATGAACAGCAATTACGCAGGGCATCACCTGAGCTGTCACCGGATCACGTCGGTGTTAAAAGTGACTTAAAAATAAGCCGACAAGCAGAGACGCCGCTTCCGAACAGGAGATGAGACAATATAGTGAGATGAGTGAGAGAGGGGACGTGGGGAGATAAAAGCATTTGTGCAAAGCCTGATATCTCTTTGTGGGCAGTAACCAGTGGCGACAGCTGCGCAAGCAATAGAGATAGCAAGATGGAGCAGAGATCTCAGAGGAAGTTTGCATATCTTGCTCCATATGTGCTTATCTGCGTGGAGCTGTGAAATTGGCCGAGCCGATCGTGGGCAGAAGGAGGAGCTGGATCAGGAGCAGGAGCCCAACGCCTTGTTTTGCAGCAGCGAGGGGAGGCCAACGTGTCACGGCACCATTTTAAGAAATCACACGCAGCATGTAAACACAAGCTGGATCCATGAGAGTCACAAACCGAGGACAGGTCTGCAAAGTGAGATGAATATCTGCAATTATTGATCTGCATCTGAGCAAAAATTCATCGAAATGATTGTACAGTATTTGTGACTGTTGAAGTGGAAGCATCATGGAGTCTGTAGTGATTTTGGTGATTTTTGAACGACACTTTTTTTTTTTTTTAAGACTATGGTGCTGCACTTTGCAGATGGTCCCTCACTGTCAGAAGCACGGCGTTTTGTCTCTTGAGCACAGAAGTAAAATCAGTCGCTCACCCTTCACTTCAACAGGGTTCTCTCTCTCTCTCTCTCTCTCTCTCCCTCTCTCTCTCTCTCTCTGTCTCGCTCTCGCGAATTTCCCCAATGTGAAATCTTTACAGCTTCATTCTACCCTGTGATGATGTGAGAGAAATGCAGCATGATGACACGGCTGCCATTAAAAGTGCCTGCGGATACTACGGAGGCTACAGCCTCATGTTAAAGCAGCTCTCATGAATACAGATGAAAATAGACTTAAAGCCGTGTTGTGAGGGAGGCAGCCGCGTTGCTCAGAACATCTTATTATGTGTGAACAGCAGATGTCTTGGAGGTCTAACAAGACCAGCGTGGCGTTACTGCAGCAAAGCGCTGAATCCTGATATGAGGCGAACTCGATCCTCATTATTCGGAGTATCTCAGTAATATCACTTGTTGTGTTGGAGCCAAACGGAGCAGGAAGCCGGAGCTGGCACGGGCTCCGTCTCAGTGTTGCTTCAAATAACCGCAGAGGTGTTGGCATGAGAGATTTCGCCTGATGCGACGCATTCCCCTTCAAAATGTGACACAAACAGGCCGACAAGTGACACTAATGCAAACAATGGTTCCATCCCACCTGAGGAATCCGAGGAAACGCAGGGAGATGCCTGAAATGCGCAGCTTAAATGTCAGAATGTTGTTATTTTCTAGGACAGCAGATATTGTGTCTTTGGATAATGGAAGAGATTAGCTCTTCAAATGTCTTTTCGTAAATTCTTCTTCTTGACATATTTGGAATTGCAGAATACATCAAGTGGAAATGCGTGTGGAATGTGCAGACAGGACTTCAAATGTCAGTTCTCTTGAAAATCACAGATGACATTTTTGCACATCATACTGTCGACAGTGTTCACCAGTGAGGCCTCAGGTATAAAAGGAATACACCAGACATTATTTATGTCTAGAATGCAAGTGGGGCCTCTGCGGCTTAGGTGTTAGAGTGGTTGTCCACCAGCCCGGTTTGATTCCAGTCCTCATTCCACAAACAGCCTCAAGGTCTCATAGAGAGAAGCGCTGCACTCAGACGTAGTGTATAAATATTTGTGTGAATGGGCGAATGCTAAATTCTTTACCTTTCTAGAAATGGAAAAACGATTAAGTAAAATCAAAACGGTCCATACTGTTGCAAATATACAATTATTTCCGAGAAAGGTACAGAATGAACAATCTACCGGTGCAACACATGGCCATGAGTTGGTAATTTGACAAAAAAAAAAAAAGAACAGCCTCAAACAAAACGGCACAGTGTAGAAGAAGGGAGCAGAAGAAGGGAGTTTCTTACCTGTAGTTGACAGGCCAGCGCACCATCCACATACGGTGATATGACAGCGAGGTGACGGAGAAGCAGGTGACTAAGGTGAGGGTGTAGAAGGTGGAGACAAACACCTTACACAGACCCTCGTTCCACTCGTAGTTGGAGTGATGGCGGCGCAGCGTGATGACGCAGTACATGGTGATGGGGATGGCCATGTTGAGGATGTGCGTGCCCGCCAGCGTGCAGATGAGGAACTCCAGCGGCTTCCACTTCTTCTGCTTGGCACTGACGCTGAGGATGCTCCAGGTGTTGGCCAGGATGGACACGCCCGAGCAGACCAGCCAAGCCAGCGTGTTGGCGTTGATGACGTCATCCTTCATGGTGGCTACCTCATCCACCATGTTGGAGCGGGACAGGGCGGGCGCCTCGAGGAACTGTTGGCAAGAGCGGGTACGCGCGAGGAGGAGAAGGAGGAGGTGGTGGTGGTGGTGGTGGTGGTGGTGGTGGTGATGGGTAGGAGGGGATGCAGGGCGTCGGGCAGGGCAGGCATCCTATCCGGGTGGACGTGCACCCTCCATGGGTCAGACTCGGCGGGGAGGGGACATGGCAGTGGGGCGACACAGTGGGAGGCGGAAGGGGGAGAAAGGCAGAGCCGGGCTCCGCTCGCCGAGGCTGGAGAGGGGGAGAGAGAGAGGAGAGGGAACACAGAGAAATGAGAAACACAGGGAGTCAGCGGGATATGAAGAAAATCATATTAGAGCAAATAATCGTACTTAATCCCTCAGTGGATTCACGGGGTTACATTAATCACAACACTTTAATCATCACCCTTTGTACGCGAAGCCATCCATTTCAGTGTGGTTGAAACCCAGCGGTTCCAGTGCAGCACATTACAGACCGGCAGAACTCATGATGGGAGGCTGCAACACTGGTTAAGATCGAACCTCGACCTCGTCATTGGCCTCGTTTCAAGATCCTCGGATGTTAAGAATATTTGTCATGTTTAAGGCCACCTGATAGTTAACTATCAATCATGACATTTCGACCCAGTTTTAAAGAATTCAATTATACTAAATAAATACAACCAAGAGCAAAAGAGACTGAAATGACAAGAAAAATGTATGTGACCTGTCCTTCGACTTTGGAAACTAGTCCACGTGCCATCAGCTACCACAGCAGAGGCAGCTTTTACCGCCACCAGGTGGCAACTCGGAAGCCTAAGCCTCACTGGTGTCGGCAGCCATGCTTTCTTCTACACAGTCTATGATGTTGTTGTTTACGAGACGTTCACAACTACAAAAATGTCATGTCTCATCGACCCTCACACAGGATCCATGAATCCGCACAGAGAAGCGTGCACCCTCATCCAGTCAGTTTTCAGAGAACCAGAGCCAGAAGTTCACGGTTGCGGGCAGAGACTCATCAGAGGAGGAGGACGACGACTTTGGTTCCTCCAGTGTGGTGTGAAAACTGCTCGGCACAGCAGGAGCGTGGTGTCACATCTATTTCCTGTCTTTTGGCCGCTTGTCCAAACACTCATGCGCTGTGGGCAAGACCCCGGAGAGGGGACACTGGAGATGACAAGAGCAACATCATCATCATCATCATCGTCGTCGTCGTCATCATCATCATCGTCACTGCCCGGCTACATCACTCTCTGCAAACAGCCACCAGCCAATCAGCCTCAGTCCTGCTGACAGACGGGGTCATGAGGCAACAGAGTGGAGGCCTCCAATGCAGGATGGACCCATGAAGACGGTTTCGTGAATGTATTGTAAGAATTCACGTTTTTATTTAAAAAAACGTGCATATTAGGGACATCTAGTGGTGAGGTTGCACATTGCAGCTGAGGACACCTCACACACTCATTTCAAACATACTGGAGAGGCTTCGCTTACTATTAAAATTCAAAGCATTAACAATTAAAGTTCAATGTGTCCATTCTGGGCTACTGTAATAACACAAGGGTACAACATGGCAGCTCCATGAAGAGGACCTGCTCGGAATCTAAATTGAAGGGTGATAGAAACTACATTTGTGCATTTGAATATTTAAGTCTTACACACTGCACCTTTAAAGGTGTGGTATTGGATCAGATCAGGCATTTGTGTACTTGCAGAAACCCATCGTGGCATTCTTGAATTTCCCAAATTCCTATCTTTATGGCAACATCTCTACTCCCCACGATTGAAGGTTTTCAGCTGTAACATGATGGAAGAGTGAAATTTGACAAACCAAACACAACGCCACGCTAAAAAAGATGAAAACAAAGCAACTTTTCCTCTGACAATTCACCGCAGGGATGATCAAAGCAAACACACTGTGCTAAAAAAGTGCTATCACATCCTGAGACATGAAAGCCGGCTGGGATATAAAAAGAATGATAGATAGCTTTGATCCAGGAATCCCCAGGTGGGTGGGATAAACACGGTTTGTGTGTTGACTGCGGACTCAAACCTCAGCTGAGTCCGACATTAAACATCACAACAGTGTCGCACGATCCGGCACAGCGTGAGTCGAAAACCTCTCCGGAGTTCATCGGAGCCGTCCGCGAACGCAAGAGGGACGGGAGCGGTGAGGCGGCATGTCTGAGCAGAACCAGCGAGTGAGGCGGCGAGGTGAGGTTTGTTTGTGCGGAGACTCTCGGCCAACTCACAGCTCCACAGCGACAACTTTTCAGCTCTTATAAATAAATCTGTTGCTCGCTCACAGCGTTTGATTTGTAATTTCAGCCCCCCCCCCCCGCTCGATTTGTCCACCAGTGCTCTCCATCTGCTCCACAGTGGGGTCACGCTGGACTGTGGGACCCTGAGTACAACTGTGGGCCAGATAACAAATACATGGATTTGCATTTGTCACAAAGCCTGACGTCAGAACAGTTGACTAAATACACGAGAATTACATCGGTACAATTGGTATTTATCAAGATTTCAGTTCTGTGCATTTGTTTACCTGTTGTTTACAGTCATGCAGAATTACGTTTGAAATCAAACAGAAGCAGCGGTTGCCCCAGCGTGGACGATTCAACCCTAGCGTACGAGCACAAGCGGCAACAGTCTTTGCCCTTTGCAATGTTACGGACTGATGTTTACTCACGGTGCAGCACCACCTGCTGGCCTGGAGTCACCAAAGTGACCTGCGTTGTAATGACTGCATGGCTCATCTGACTGGTCTCAACCACAGACTGTCCATAAAGATGGACCGTGACGTTTCAGCGGAGTGGTTTTGTGGCAAATTCTGGGCCAGTCCCTTGTCGCCATCTTGCTGGTTGGCCCTCGGTAAACCCTTTGGCAAGCGGAGCTTCTGGACACTGTTCCTCCACTTGCTACTTTCCAGGTGCTGGGTGCACGGTGACACCCATTACAAGCGACAATAAGAAAAGGCTGCTCAAAGACGAGGCACTAACCAACTCTAACGCAGCCTGTAGGTACAACACAGGTTTCACAGCCCGACGCTTTCACTGTTTTGGTTCACTATCACTCTCCTGATTTCACTCCCAGCAGGCGGTTGTGAAAAAGCTCTGAAAACCTGCTGAATGTTTCTCTTCCAGCACCTTTATTTTTAGTCTCCATGATGATGATGATGATGATGATGATGGCTCCATTCCATTTATGTGTGCACCCTCAGTCACCAGCATGCTGGCACATTCAATGGAGTGGAGCCATTGTTAATGTTACCGCTCGTACATGTGCTCTTTGTGCTTTAACAAGTCGCAGTGTTACTGCGAAGAGTCTCGAGGCTGAGATGAAAACAAACACGATGCTCACTGGAAGTTACATTTTGACACACTGACAACCAAATAACATCTTCACGAGCCCAAATATCTCAGTGACCACATGGTTTGGAGGCGTAGATTTGATCCCGACGTACGATCTGATCTAGGTCGGATCAATTTGAAGAAACAGGCATATTACAACTATTGTTAAACACAGAGACACATTATTTGTTCTGAATACTAACACAAGGCCAGCGCTAAGGGTAGAGCACACACTTCCAATTGCCCCGAGCCACACTGGAGTGCACACGACGACAAATCATAAAGATGCCTGATCTTTTAAAATGAAGATCCATCAGTTCTCTGAGAGGTATCAAAATATTGTGTCCCTTTTTCAAAGTTAAAGGGACAGTACGCAGGATCACAGAGACTGGCATGCTTACAAAACATCAATTACACAGTATCTTAGAAATCACAGCCTCCACCTGTTGGATGCTTTTTTCTGTTGCACAACAACAAACTTAGGTAGAGGTAACCTTGGAACAAGACAAAAAAATAAAAAATTCAGTCTCAGTGATGGAAATGGCTCCTCGGCTTTTGGAAACGACAAAACATTGCATCACTTTTCCTGGATTTGATTGTCATTGTGTTCTGGAGTGAAGATGAGGCTTGTTCCAATTCAGGCAGAATACACCAGATTCTGTTTCCCAGCTCTGTCCATCTGTTCAGCTGTGTTTGTGATTTACCAGCACAGCCCCAGAGCAGTGGAAAATAAACACTGAGCCGTTGTGCTCAGGGTGACCTGAGGCTCAGGAGGGACATCAGCTTTCAATTAAATACACGACTTTTCGATGAGGCTGTTCCAGCATGTTTATATATGCAACTGATGTTTTCTGCCTCTGGGAACAGCTGAACTGACTGTGAGGAGATTTATAACCTGGCACTGATTAAATCCTGCTCCTCAATGTCAGACTTTTCCATGATTACATCTCCTCATGGTCTTCAACTTGACTTGGATGTAACAATACACCTATGACTCGTTAAATGTTAGCAAACCTAAAAAACTATCAATGTGAGAATTAGACCTGTCTCTGACCTCTGAAAGACGTGAGCAATGAATGCTCGTGCTCTTTGCTCATTTGGTCCACATTCATCCACTTCTTCAGATGTTGGGGCGCAGTACCACTGGCAACAGAGGTGGGGCAGCACTGAGTGATCGCTGGAAGTCATCCAAAAATCATTTCAAAGCCCTCAACTTTTCAAAGAGAGGGTTTGGAAGTTATTTGGTTCAGATGAAAGTACACTGAGGTGCTTCTTCCTCTTTATTTACGGTAACATTGTTAACACCTCCACCATTGTCATGATGTCTATTGCTATTACTCTCCACTCTGCACTGCCCTCTAGAGGATGGACAATTAACCTATATTTTTGTTTTTCTTTAGTTTGTTTTATATTATTTTTTTCTTCTTCAATCAAATTATAGTTAAAAATACATATAAATGTTTTGAGGAAAACCCAACAGTTGTTTCCCAACATATAAACAAGCTACTTTCTGCATTTGCGCTAAATGATGTTTTTAGCCACTGTTGCAGAATTATTCAACAAATGTAATTCTCTGAATAGTGGATTGAATTAAACATGAGCAGTGGACTGGATTAAATCGAGTTTAGCTGCACTTCAGAAGGTTTAACTCAATCCCCAACGTATTATTACTACTGGGAACTTCTTTGCCACATAAAACATTTGAGGGTGACGATGGGTTTAGTGTGTAGGATTTACTGACAACTAGTGGTGAAGTGGCTTGTTGCAGTTTAATACCCCCCACCACACCATCCCTTATGTGAGGAGTTACCATAGGTTAGGTTAGGGTTAGCTAAAGTTATCATTCAAACTGATAATGAGATGATTGTGTCCATTAGAAAACTGTAGAGAGAAACTGCTCCTGCTCTGAATGTACAGCTCATTCTCAGGGAGACACAAATGTATCCATTCAAGTGATTACACACTAATCAAGACATCATTATAATGACTTGATCTAATTGAGACTTATTTCGCCTAAATTTTACACATTGTTAAAGGTGCAGTGTGTAAGATCTGGTGACATCTAGAGGTGAAGAGAAACAGCAATGCGACATGATCGTCATCTTCATCGCACTTGAAATGTCCACAATCACAATCAAAAAGACAACATATACTCTTATACACAAGCGTCCAGGCCTGAGGCCGAGCAGCTCATATTCAGTTCTGGTGCAGTCAGATGTTCTAGTGTAAAACAAGAGGCAGCATAAACACAGGCCCTTATATTTGAGAGGAGTTTCCACAGACAAAGTCTACTTTCTGCAGTTGGTTTGTTTCTAACACTCGTCAGTAACCAGTCAGAGAAAGTGATGATAGCTCAGCTGCTCATTTGCATCATCTCCATGTTTTTTCTGTTTACTTTCTCTTGGAGTGATGTCTGAAGCGTCACGGCTGGAATCACCCATATTTACACTCGTAACGTATGACTGGCTGTAGTTGTGTTGGAAAGTATTATTAGAGCACTTGTTGTAGTGAGGCTTGTCGGAGCAACTTGCTGATATTTAAACTTTCCACTGACTGGGTTAAAACCATAGTGGATCTAACAGCTTGATCACCCACAATCCCCTGGGGCCTCTCTCGCAGCCAAATCTCTCGTCCACACAGGGGAAATCAGCACCGACACTCGCAGCCACGAGGACTTCAGCTCCAACATGAAGAGTGAATGTGAGGAGTCACGTGGACTCAAAGAGGTGTTGATACCAGACGGACTGGAAAGGGGAAACGTCTCATCCATCTTAATAATTACTCATTTTCCAAAACCGCGTGAACTGTTGACATCTAAATACAAAGAGCAGCTTCAGAGGAGAGGAGGTTTCTCTCACTGATGATGTGGTGTTCTCTCCAAAGTGGTGTAAAAGTGGCGTAAAAGTGGTGTAAACGCTGCACGTATCTTGGTGCTTCCTGAGCAGTGTTTTGCATTTCCATGCAGACTCGCCACCGTTACCTGATTTTTCAAAAATGTATTTCCAGGCACAGTGTGAGTCTCCTCCAGGATGAATAATTTATCACTTTTTACATTAGTCACATTTTGAACCTGTGGGGAGAGCGAACAAATGGCTTTTCATTCTCCATCTCCGACGATAATCAGCTGATAACAAGTTGGCGAGTGTGTCTGCACTGTAGATTGTAGAAGGCGCACAGATGGATTCATCCATCAAATCCAAGGCCAAAATGGATGAGATCAAAAGCCGCGATTACGCAAGAAATCTGCTCCTAGACAAACACATTTCCATGGTCTGACTGAAGCATGAGAACCATGCTGCTGTGAATGCTCTTCTGCCCGTTTGATGCTGATCCACATCTCTCTGCTTTAGAACTGGCTGGATCTGGAGTAGCAGGAAAAAGGAGCGGACCCTGAATTGGAAGCACTGGGTCCGACAGGTGTGATGCATGGGGTCTTTTATTGCCGGACCGGCCTCTCATCCCTGGAGCTGTCAGAGCGGTAAACACTCCACCCCAGGAGGCAGCGCTGCCTCTCCCTGGAGCTCTGCACTGCTGTTTAATATCACATCGCTGATGCTGTCCCATGACGGCAGCTGTACTTTAAAAGACGAGTCAGCAGGTATGCTAAGCACCCTGCTCCACTTTCACGCGTGTATGCACTCCTGATGAGGAGCTGCCCATTGCTGACACAGACCTCCACCATGTACGGAAAACATCTGGATTTCTAGACTTGGAAGCAACTTTCTGGCCCCTGTTTATCTTTATTGTCATTTTCAGAGCATACTTTTTATCTGATGATTGTTTCGATGATACAAAGATACCAATAATGTTAGTGTGTCAGGCTTTAGGGTCTGCACTTTCTTCCTATTCGCATGTTAAAGGCTTGAAACGGTGATAACAGAGAAGACCAGGTGATCCTTGAGAAGAATCACACCATGAATACGACAAAACCTAAGATGTAGCCGACTATCACAAACTGCACAGTCAAAGTCACTTCCACCCCAGTGCTGTTTTATTTACATGTCAGCCAGATGGCTTATTATGTTACAATGACCGCCATGTCCTCATCAAGCCCTCATCAGATCAGCCCATTGGTAAACCACTATCACATTAGACACACTGCTTCACTGCGCTGGAACCAGTTTGGATCCACTTATTTCTATGTTGCATAGCAACTGCATCAGTCTGAAGGAAGGGAGCATCCAGTGGGCAAAGACATGAAAGTTCCTGTTGTGATAACGTCAGTATACGCTTGGCTGTTTTTCAAAATCTAAATGTACAAATATATATATATATTTGTACATATATATGTTTATTTATTTATACATATATATATACATACATATATATATATGATGGGGAACCATTAAGTCCTGCTGAGGAGCTGATGATACAGCCGGTGACGGTATAATGGCATATTGCATGTGCTCTGTGTCAGCAGTTTCACAGTAATGATATCATCACTGAAAACCTGAGTCACAGGTAAAAGGTGTCTGATAATGTCCCTTGTTCACTCATTAATTTTCTCATATCTATTCCCTCTGTAATAGGCTGATGTGAATCATCATCATCATCATCATCATCATCATCATCATCATTCTGTGTCAGGTGGTGATTCTACATGAATCAGATGCAGTGATGTGCATGGACTAAGTTGAACTACAAAACAACACCGTTAACTCGTGTAATCGTATAATTTCGCTCCGTTCTGTCCATGAGAATGTAGAAGAGCAACTATGAGATAGATGGACATCTTACATAAACTGTGTGGTGCTGCTGCTGGAGACGTCTGTCACCGAGGCCAGATGACAGTCACCTTTGAATAAAGTGTATAATCATCTTCCCGGAGCGACTGACTCTCATTAACTGCCTTCGCGGTGAAGCCTCCTCTCACGGCACATGACACCGGACAGCCAGAGTGCACAAGCGCTCTCACTCACGGATGGAAACAAAACCAGTACCATGTTGTGAGCACATGCCCCTTCTGTTTAATCACAACGTTTCCCTAATGCACAGCAGGGAGACGTGGAGGGCCGTGGCAGAGCTCCCCCGAAAAAAAAAAGCGCCCGGATGGAGATCTAAGCCCCGGTGCCGTCTCTGCTCGGCTGAGCTCTCTGACCGGAGCCTCTGAAACTCCATCACCTCCAGTCGCCAGAGAATAAGAAAGCTCCGGAGGTGCTCGGTGACCTTGACCTCTGACCTTCCTGTCAGGAGAGGAAAGATTAGAAGCGAGTCAAAACTGGATCAATAAGATGCTGCTACGGATTCTCCATCAAACCCGCAAACTGTCTGCAACACTACCTCCCTGATCAATGTGCCCATTGCTTCACTTCTCATTACCTTTGGAAGGAATAGTACCCCCGAAAAAAAATTCCCCCCCCCCCCCCCCCCACAGTGCCAGACAGAACTCCTCATATTTAATTCATTCATGAGAAGGTTAGATTCTATGAAGTATGAATGATTGTATAGTGGATGTATTTAGGAGGAGTTGAGTCGTTACATGCTGTAGCTAAATACCACTCAGCTAACCTTCCCTAAGTCAGTAGGTGAACCTGCAATAGCCTTTATCATCTTCATCATCATCAACATCATCACCATCATCATCATCAGAACTTAAAAAAAAATCTTGCTCTGTCCATTCGGGGACACTGAAGAAGAACAGTGGTGCAACATGGCGGCCTCCATATGAGAGGACCTGCTCCCAGTGTTCACATAAAGAACTCATTCTCAGGTCAACAACTAGTTCAACATTCACCTAAATCGTACACACTGCACCTTTAATTCTGGAGTAACAGCGATACAACCCCAAGAATTGACGTTACCAATAACAACATCACTTATTCAAACATTCCCCACACGATAACATCAGTTGATATTGATAATAATACATGTTATCTATAATTTAAAAAAGATTCAACACTTCAGACATTGGTTGACTGGCATTTGATATCCTTCTTACTTTAAGCGGTGATCATCATGCTGTAGAGTGATACTAAGACGTCAAAGAGCTCAGCTGTGTGGTAACAACAAAACAAAGGCAGAGCGCCGTGAAACTGGTTCACCATAGGCGGGACCTCAAACACGTAGACTCACCTGTAGGCTGTTGGTACAATGTTTCATGGTGAGCGAGTGAAACCATGTTAGGTAACCAGCTAATGTGAATCCTGCCTGAATGGGGCAGCTGTTATCTGGCCCCCAGAAGCTCACACATCTCCTTGTCTTTCCGTTTAAGTGTTTAAGTCGAACCTAAGATTGATCTAACTCCCGGCACAGAGCGCCCATATGTCCCCTCAGCATCTGCGCGCCGCCTGCCAAAAGCTCCGGGTATTTGCTATTAATCAAAACAGAAGCCCGACACAGTTCCCTGAATTATTTGCCGTTTGTTGATACGAGGGTTCAATCTGAACCAGGCCAGATTATAATCATCACTTCCATTCTGAGTAAGTAGAATTAGATAAGTCTAGATCTCAGAATCAATACTGAGAGGGTTGACATTGTGTCGCGTGGTAATCTCTACTTCAAACATGAGACCATTAATTGTCAATTCGGAAAGTGGGGGAGGCCTTTGGTCGATCCTTAATCAATCCAGGATGATAAGGATCTTACGCAATGAGGCTGTAAAACGCTGAGTCAAGCACGTGTCACACTGATGTGATATGAGTTCGACGGAATTAGATTAAGGGCCATAGATTAAACGCTCGTCAGTTACCGTCGATAGCGCGGCGCTCAGAGGTATTCCCAGGAAATCTCAGACTTCAGCTCCAACTGGCTCTGACGGTGTAGTGAGGCTACATAGTAAACATGGGTTAAGTGTGAACTCATAATGGGAGGCAGTCTCCATGAGGGCAAACAAACAAACAAACTATTATTGATTGAAAACGGAGTGGAGGAGACAGTGCTGGGAGAACAGCTGATCATTTCATCGGGTGGGAAAGAAATGATAAGTCATGTTTAATTATTGAGGTCTATCAGGATGTGAAGACAACTTCAACAAGTGACAGAAAAAGGTGTTTAAAAAACAAAGAGAGTCAGGCTCTATCTTCAACTCAGTGGTTGAATTTCTGAAGTTTGCTGCTGCACCTGCCCAACGGCAGTTCCACCCAACGAGAGGAGAAGACTGAGAATGACTGTGGAAGGAAAACTGGAGCTTCATCTGTGTGGAACAAGTCAACTTTTGAAATGTGGCATCAGATCTGTGGTGGAATCAGGGCTAAGTGGAGAGAGAGGTCATCCTCTTAACTGAGCGCCGGCTGCTTCATCCCATCCTCCCCCATTCAACGTGCCAAAGTGTCCTTGGGCAAGACACTGTGGCCCGGCCCCCAGCGAATGGCAAAAGCCGCGCTGCAAAGTGAATGGGTCGGTAGTGATTTGCATATTCACTGCTAGGGGAACGTGGCAGGTATTTTTTTCTTACTCGCTACAATCCCTCGCGTGCAGGAAATGGCAGTGAAACACAAAGCTCCCACGTGAGTTCCGGCAGCGCAGGTGAGTTCAGCGCAAGGAGGATGTGCGCACGTTCAGGTCAGAGGTCAAAACACTGTTTCATGTAAGTGAGGCACATTTCAAACACTCTCCTGCACTCGGCCTGTCTCAGAGTCAGTTGTTGAATTTTCCATCACAAGTGGAACACGAGAGCTCCTCTTCCTGTTTATGTTATGCTACCGCCAACCATGACTGTAACTGGATCACTGTGCACCATATGGCACAGGGCTGAGGCCTGATCTCAGCGAAACAGCAACACATGTCGAGGGTGATGGAAAAGCAAAAAAACGCACGTTAGGAAAACTGGGGTTAAAGGATCAGGTGATTATTAGAATGGGTCTGTGTTGTATCGTTACTGATGCAAAATGGCCATAGAGCCGCGAGTGAGGGAAGCCAGACTCGGAGCAGCTGGGATTCGGCCCGACGCTGGCACAAAATGACAGAGCTCCAGCGTGTGACGAACAAAATGTCACATACGCCCAGAGAAACGCTGAGGGTCTGTGCTGAGGCTTTGTGGTGCAACAGCCTCTGTCACATGTGACTGCACCTCCGTCTCCGGGCAGGGGAGGTGATGCTGAGCTGCAACCACCACCTCTACTTCCTCTGACTGGGGACTACGACATGGTCACATGACCGCGATGCAAGTCAACGATAATGTATAGACATTTAAAGGTGCACGTGTAAGATTTGGTGACATCTCCGGGTGAAGTTGCGTGTTGGATCCATCACCTCAGCCTCACCTTTCTGAACATGCAGGAGAACCTGTGGTGGACTTCAGTTGTCATTAAAACTCAAAAGATGTTTAGTACGTCCACTTAAAAAAAATTTTTAAAATCATGGCGGCCCCCATAGAGAGGACCCACTCATGTGACTATACATTAATGGGCTCATTTAAGGGTAATGGAAGATAATAAAACATTAAGGTGTTGTTAAATTCATGGAAATGTCACTGTGTAACTGTTTTGTAATCTTTTTTAGAAGTGACTAAAATGACTGAAATCTTACACACTGCACCTTTAAAACAAAATTCATTGCCAGGAAAAACCTTTTAATTAAACCGAGGGATATACAGTTGTACTGGGTACTAGTTCATCAACCTCTGGATAAATTAATAAAAAGATCAGAACAGCAAGACTAGTTTATGAAGGACTGGATAGGAAACCAAGATAAAAGTGAATTGCACCAAAAAAAACTAAAATACAAGTACATTATCAGTTGTCCCTGCTATTGTGTGTGTGTGTGTGTGTGTGTGTGATTAGCAGGTATATCAATCCTGCACATTACACGCCACAGTGAAGTTGTGCAGAAGCCACTCACGCACTCACGCACGCACTCACTCACTCACGCCACTTCCCCATCGCGCGTGTCATTTGCTCATCAATGGACCAATCACATAAGTGGGTCACATTAGCACAGGTAGTGAATGGGATCGATGTACTTGGCGCAAACATGCACGTGCACTCTCCCTGCGGGGCAGAGGACTCCACCTGCTCAGACCCGTGTGTTATTGTGACGATAATACAATAATAATGATGACGATGATGTGATCTTACCTTCGTCGTTTCCACGCACACACCCACGCTCTCTCCTCCACGCGCCGCTCCTAGGGGCTCATTGTTCCCGGGAAATGATCACACGCGCGTATGTAGGTCCAGGCTTTTCAGAAAAGTGTCTCCCAAATGTGTTTACATCCCGGAAAGCACATCACATCTTCATCATCACCATCAGCTGTGCTCCTCGTCCTGTCCTCTTTTATCTGACTGGCGGGAAAAACAATACAAAAAAGGACAAATAATGCACGTGCTGGGTTCGATTCTCTTCCTCACGCGCGAAGCGACGGAGCGTGACTGGAAACAGGGATTCTACTTCTTCTTCTTCTTCTTCTTTTCCTCCTCCTCCTCCTCCTCCTCGCTTCTTCTTCTATTCCGCTTTTATTTCCGCCGACACTGGCGGCGACGACACGATGGAGAGACGCGAGCGAGGAGGCAAGACTCGACGCCGTGCTGCGCGTGCTCCCGACAGCGGGCACGAGCGCGCAGGGGGAGGGAGAGAGAGAGAGAGAGAGAGAGAGAGAGAGAGAGAGAGAGAGAGAGAGAGAGAGAGAGAGAGAGAGAGAGAGAGAGAGAGAGAGAGAGACGGGGGGCGCAATATGAAATAATTCATGACAAAAAATGGATGAAAAAAGAGGTCGAGTGTTTTGACGGATGTTCTAATGTACTGTAAAATAGTACATTTTACAAGGTGACTATGTTTTTCTATCTAAACAACGTATATGATATAATATAATATAATATAATATAATATAATATAATATAATATAATATAATATGATGTAATATAATATAATATAATTTAGTATAAGAATCAAAGGGAATCGCATATTAATCCTATAGCATATTGGAGACAATTGTGAATTTTTGGATTCGATCTCTGGATGTATGTTACATATTAGTATTAGAGGTAGTGGTATTTTTCTACCTGTATGTTGAGGGTGTAGTAGTATGTAGGGTAAATAGAACATAGAGTTAGGGTCACTCATGTAGTGCTCTTAGCTCTCTGATGAGAACAAGAGGGTAAACCCACGTGTTCATTAAAGTCATGTCCCCACAGATGTTGATTAACATCATCAGTAACACCTGCGTTTACCTGCTGGATCACCTCAGAATGAAAGGGTTAACGTCCCTCTGTGATGTGTCTGTGTCACTGCTCAATGTTTCTCTTTACATGTAGAGTGAAAACTGTGTACATTCATTTTTGTATTCGATTTGTGTGATAGTTGTTAAGTCATGTTTTTAGTGAGGGGTGGATTGGGGGTTGTTTTTTAGGGGGTGTTTGAGGGGGGGGGGGGGGGGGGGGGGGGGGGGGGGTGTATGAAAGGTTAAACGTATATCTACAGCCTCGATCTGGAGCAGTGGTTCCCTACTGGTCTGGTTTGGGGACCCACCATTACCTCTTAACGATGGGCCGTCACCCAAATCAAGGGACATTTTTTGAAAGACCGTGTTTCTCTTTGGTCCTCAACATGAGAACATCCATATTTCATCTAGTCGGTGTCGTGGTTACGTGTCATCATGGTCAATTTTGTGAAATGGCCGCGGTCTATTAGAATGACAGGCCATCTACTGTTAGGGAGCGTGAACAGACGGCACTCCGATGCATACAAAAATCCCCTTCAAAATAAAAGCGCAGGATATCTTTTCTTAACTTTTCCTTCCCCAAAAGCCCGCAACCCACTGAAAATGGGGGCCGTGACCCACTTTTGGGTCGCGACCCACCGCTTGGGAATCACCCATCTAGAGGAGCCATTCTTAACACCACAGCATCCCTACGGGTGAATGACAGTAACGGTGGTTTTCTTAATGCACGTTATTTCCCCCATGTGATTCATGCGGCTGTAGACGGGGCCTTTTCATTGACCTTATACGATGGTTACGTAAGACGGGATGATTTCTGTGAGGACGGCTTCCTCCCCTCCGGGCTGAGAATGTACCCAGTGAGAAAACTAATAGGCCCTGCGAGAGAGGCCAGACACACAGGTCTCCCTCCCTGGCGCCTCGTGCTTTGTCACCATAGTGCGAGGACTATTTTCTTTTTCATTTGTTTGGTACATGTGTGTGGTGAGTGCTTCACACTCTCCCTGTTGGTGGTGTTATTAGAAATGATGGTCCACACACACACACACACACACACACACACACACACACACACACACACTCAGTGCAGTGTAAGGACAGGATGCAGCAGCGATGAACCATGATGACGAGCTCATCAGTCTATACATATTGATGCAGCCCACCAATAGTCTCAATAGGATTAACGTTGTAGCCACTTTATTAGGAACACCTCCACAGTCAACTCTACAATGCAAAACAACTGCTCTCTCTCTCTCTCTCTCTCGCTCTCTCTCAGCAAGGGGGTGATTGGGGGGTGGATTGCTCAGAAAGGTGGTGATAGATGTTTCCAATCCAAACTGCGCCGGAGCTTTATTTTTGTGCATACGACATAAATGAGTCCGTCATTCGACTGGGACACAACCACAGAGTTTGATAACAGAAGCATCTCCAGCCTCTCCTGTGTGATGCCTGCTGACCTGGAAGTAAAAAGTAACAGAAGGCATTCCCGCCCACTGGCTCTGCTGGCACCCGGCTGCCCTCTACTCTCACCATCAGCCCCATGATCGCACATCACATCTCACACACACACACACACACACAAGGACACACAGCGAGCACAGACTGTTTCATACTTCAAAGTGTTTTGAATGTCCTGCTGATTTGCTCCTATATGATCTACATCTCGTCTCAGGATCAGCAGCTCCCTGCGAGGAGCAGTCGGAGGAGGAGGGAGGCCTGGTTTTGTGGAACCCCCCCCCCCCCCCCCCCCCCCCCCCCCCCCCCTTTGTGGAACCCCCCCCCCCCCCCCCCCCCCCCCCACCCCACCCCCCGTGAGCTCTCCTGCGGCTGTGAAAAAGGTTCCAGGCCAGACAAAGTGCAGCCCCTCACCTTCCTCCTCTGCAGAGGGAAGCCCTGCTGGCTCGGCGCCCAGTGAGCAGAGGAGGGCTGGATGGAGGACGGGCGGTGTGTGAAGGTGTTCCAGGGAGAGCGAAACAAAAAGACGTCCACAAAGGAAATGGAAAAGTCAAAATCGATGCGAGACTCAAGAGTTGGTGCTTGTGAAACCTCTGCCAACAAATCCCCGCGTAAGCGACGCCTCGCGCAACCATCGACACACTTATTTTCACCCGACCCTGAGGTGTCGCGTTCACGTGGGTTCAGACCCTTTGTGCGCGTCACGACAGAGCGGCAGAGCGCACCGTGTCAGACAGTGCTGGTGTGTGTGTGTGTGTGTGTGTGTGTGCGACGAGGAGAAGACGTACTATCGAGGGTCACTTTGAGATGAAAAACTAAGTTTCTCTCCTTTATCGGTTTATCCTTCGCTCAGAGTCCGTAATGGCTTCTCTCCCGCGCCACGGGTTCATTCATCTCCTGAATGGCCTCGTCGCTCTGCAGGGATAAAGCACTGCGAGGGCGACCATCCCTGAATTCAGATGCAAACACATGAGAGGACGTAGCTTTTGCCTTGATTCCGTAAAGGCCCGGTGTGTAGGATTACGAGGGGTAATTCTATCCATTTCTGTAGGCAGATATCCAATTTAAAACAATCACCTGGAATTCAGCTGTTTATTTACAAGTGTGAAGGAGCATGTCCTCTTTCAGGAAGCCGCAATGTTGCACCTCCATGTTTTTACAATGGCTCAGAATGGGGGGGGGGGGGTCACTTCAACCTGAAAGTTCATTAATGTATCGGTCCTGATACATGAATCATAATACATAAATCCTGCATACTGTACCTTTAATGCTCTGGTGGTAAAAAGGTCCATCTACTGCCACTGAGAAAATATCACATATCACATATACTATATATATATATATATATATAAATATATATAGTATATCATTTCTGTAGCTACCTGGCAGAGAAGCATCTATTTCTGATAATTCTGATAATGTCATCTCCTCTATTACAAGTCTCTTCAACACACATACGTAACCATGGTTACCATATTGTGTCTCAACATATAAAAGCCAGCTGCTGCCGACCGAAATGGCCGTAGACAATAACGCGAGAAATGACATTTCATTTCTGAATCTTTTCAGACGCACGGAGACAACACAGCGTCTCGCTGCTGAGGCTGTGCACATGAAGGAGAATCTTATTTAAAGATGAAAAAGGGTCACGTCTCCCACAAGTCCTATCTTGTCATCCACTCTTCCCGTTTTCTGCCTCTCCAACAAGATGCCGCGACTTCAGTGAGGCTAAAAATAGAAACAGTCCCCCCCAGTGCAGCTTGAGCCTAACTTTATTTTCATTCTGGGGAATGAAAGGCACGCTGGAGGGACTCACGGGAACAAAACAATAACCTTCAAGATCCAATGACAAATACGACTCGGTCCCTGTCAGAGCCACGGAGCACGGAGGCGAGAGGCAGTCAGGCCGTGGAGGCTAGAGCCTCCTTCATCACATCCTTCGAATAGTATTCGTCTTCGTCGTCTTTGACAGGAGTTAAAACCTCTCTCCTCCTCCTGATGCCTGAGATTAGAATCGGAGACGTCAGAGTAAACAACAACCTGCTGAGGATTTGAGCGGGAGTTTTTACAGCGGGTTATTAATCACAGCCCTTTCACTCCCTGCATGTTCATATGGATATCGATCCCTACACCGGCTGCAGCTGCCGACCTCAATTCACAGCTCTGATCTGTGCAGAGAAACATCCACATGCTGATATTTGCCTTTTTTTTTTCCTCTCCCTCTCTTTTCGTTCCTCCCCCCAGTCCCCAGCTGCTATCAGGCTCTGTGGAGTCGCCTGCACGTCTTATCTGGGGACAAAGGCAGTCAGGCAGGGAGAGGACCGGAGGAGACATGGGGACAAACACAGTAAATGAGAGGAGCCAGGAAGTGACACTGCGAGAGGATGGAGACGGACGAGAACCTGACGGAAAAAAGGAGGAGATGGAGGCAAAGCGGAGCGAGAGGTGAGGCAGAGCGACCGCTGGAGCGGGAGTGTGACAGACAGGCGGAGGGGAAGAAGAGGAGGAGGAGGAGGAGGAGGAGGAGGAGGAGGAGGGAGGGAGGGAGGGAGGGAGGGAGGGACGGGCGTGGGAGAGATGCGAGTTGAGTCAAAGCCCCTGAGCTCTGCTGATTTCTGTGTGAAAGACACGGCGGCGAAAAGATGAAAAGCGTGGGCCCTCGCTGCCGAGGCATGCCCAAGACAATGACATCATCATCATCGACATCATCATCATCAAACTCAAGGACACAAGGCGAAGGCCCCAGACTCACGCTTGGATCTTTTATTCATCATGGCCTCTCACTTATTCATCATTTTCCTCTCTCTCTCTCTCTCTGCGCCGACACAACTCCTTCACATTTAAATTAGAACAAAATAGAACTCTCACCTCTGCATGTACGGTCAGACCTTCACTCTGTTTGCACAGTGTTCATAAATAGTCTTCATACATCACTGAATATCTGCTACTTTTATAAATATATATAGTATATGCGCACACACACACGCACACCTCCAAATACTGATACTTTGGTGTCGCAGCACAGAGGAGGATCATCACGGGTTTAACAGTAGGCTACAGTAACACAGTGTGTATGTGTGTGTTTGTTAGTTCATACTGTACATTGTGTTGTGTTGGAGTTAATAAAACATGGTTGCAGGCGTTAAAATGTGGATGTCAGAGTGATGTCACTGCTGCCGCTCCTTCTCTGCCAGCCTCTTGGCTTTATTGTGGAGGTAACGAGCGTTTCCCTCCTCGAAACGCCTCTGCTCCTCCTCTCCCTCCACCTGAGGAACAAACACAGGGAGAGAACACATTATCATTTGTTTACCTACACCCGTTCTCCGTTTGAAAACATGGAACATTAGGCGTGTAAAAAAAACAGTAATAATCAGAAAACGCATGTTAATGATGTTAGAACATCAACCACAGGCAGTGAACTGTCATCTAATGTTCCAGTAAACAGTATTACTCATCCATCTTCTGAGTGAAATGGAGGGTGAATGATTGGATCTGAGGGAATCTACATCATGTGCATACCGATGAGGTGCAATGAGTTTTACTATTACTGAGGAAAAAACATCCTGGTTTGAATCCAGGACATTTCTGGAGGGTCCCCCATCTTTGTGAGGGTCTCAGCCCAAAAGGTTATGGATTTGAATTAAGGCTAAAAAAAGGCGTATTTAAGTATTTTAAGTACAGAGAGTGTTATTTTGAGGACACAGTGTGTTAGGCGAGAACATGGTCTTACTTATTTATTCATCTGTCTATTTATTTATTATTTCTAATTTTCTCTAAATATAGGTTTTTATTTTAGATTTAGTTTAAACGACAAAGCAACGGCCACGTACATTCATTTGTAATGTGTAGAAATATGGGTCAAGAATAAACCTGGAAATGCCTTATTATCCTAGAGATGGATATGTAAATAAGTGTGTTGGATCGTTAGTGGAAGTTCAAAGAAAAACATCTAATGCTGATTTCAAAGATGCATTTAATTTAAAGGAAGCCCGAAGGGGAAAGTCCTCGGGTGACACATTGTACCACACGACCAAGTCCAAAGTTGCAGTACCATTATTCGCCACTATGTGACATATCACGTTTGATCTGCATTCAAGCATGAAGCGACAGCTTCCTCCACCAGCCGGGAGCAGATGACCAATAACAAGAGACTGGACCAACTGTCGACCGGATGTTCAAGTGTTTGAGCCTAAAAGTCTCACTCAGTGAAACTTTGCTCAAGTAAAACTCGAATCACACATTTCCCTTGAACTTTTATCGTAAAATTTGGATTTCGCCAAATGCATCACCATCACCAGGGAAACTGGGAGAGCCCAGTGGATTTACAGCTGTGATGAATCACTCCAAGCCCTCTGTTTTAATCCCGAGCAACTCTCTGAAGCCTGTGAAGATCAAATCCAGTGTTTTTCTTCACTCAGCTCAGTTTGCCTGCTGATTCGTGGGAGGAGGCGCCGCCTGCTCCCCTGCAGTTTAATTAGATTGCCTGGCAACTGACTTAAATCAGCAAAAGCGCCAGAAGTGACAGAGTCAACATAATGTACTTTTATGGCGCTGCAGTAGTTTCCCTCAACACACATCACCTGTTCTCCGTTCTGTAAGATCAAGTGTTATTGTATAGCTCTTTGCTGCGACGTACCAAGCGGCCGGCGCCGTCTGCTGCTCACTAACACGCAAACAGATGGCGTCTCAACTTCATGTAAAGAGCAGGACGGCAACCGATGAGATCCAAAATGAAACTCCTACCCGAGGTCACGACACAAACGTGATGGAAAACTTCAGAATCGTGTGGCTGAGACACGAACGCGCTCACCAGCGACAGCGAGGAGTTTACCGCTGTGCCATTGGCGTATTTGTTGTGCGCTGGTTATGTAACCGTCAACATACTGCTCAGTCAATTTTGCTTTTGCCATTCATCTGAAAGTAATGGATAATTCCACTTCATTGACTTCGAAAGCAAAAATAAAAAGAGGGAGAGAGTTTGTTTCCCCACAGCTCCGGGACGTTCAAACGTTCACGTGAACACACACAGAAAACAACCCACGACGTTAATTTGTGGGTTTACTCATTCAAAAAAACCATGAAATACTGCAGCAAAGAAGGGAGGAGTCTTGTTTTTATTCTACGTAGCCTTAACTGTTTTCAATTATAGAGCAACTTCGTGTGCGTGGAACAGGATAATAAGCTCACTGAAGCCATGGAGCCACAATTAGGAACATTCATTGTTAATTGAAGAATGAATTAAGATAACGATGGTGACATTGTGGTTGGTCTGTTGTTTACCTCCAACAAGGAAGTTATACCCATCTAATTTTGGCAGACGCTTGCTCGGGAAATACAATCACGAAACTTGATGAGATAACGTTGCGACATCACAATACATGATTTTGTAAATAGACACTTATAGTAACAGTAACTCCACAGCACATTACAGAGCACACAGCTCCACACTGACACAAACACTATCACCTGACATGTCGCACTTCTGTGTCCACCTCACCCAAACATGGAAGTATGCGTAGGGGCAATGGCAAAGTCAGTGATTGGTCTGCATGCATACAGATTACACAAATCCCCATTGTTACCGCCTCTGTTTATGCTTTGTGCCCTCTACTGTTTTGGTGGTGTCACTGCAGAGCAGCACAAAAACACCCACACCCGTTGGTGTGCGAGAGTCAAACGCCTTTGGTGTAGCTGTGGCCCAGAGACGTACGCGGCTGGAGCTCATGCGTGCTGAAAAGCGCTGACCATTCGCAACTGAGAGTCGGCCAATCGGAGCAGACTCATGGGTGGGAGGGGCTTTAAAAACAGGAGTTCTTTGAGAGAATCACCTGAAATGACCCAAATTAAAATTCAGGATGCAAATCTTAGAATACATCTTTGATGGTACAGAGATCTTTTCCACATGTCTTTGTCATTTCCCTTAGAGACAAAAGGTCAAGAGATAAAGTGAAAAATAAGATCAGTGAAACATGAACACAAACAAAAGCTTTATTTCTCATGCCTTGCCTGTGATACGTGCACATTACTGCCAGACTGCACATGCATATGTTTATGCTAATGTGGACAAGATTTGCATAACTCAATGAGACAATTCAATGGCTTGCTCCAAATGTCCTTTTGGTGTCCTCGTGTAATTAGTATTCCCACTGTGGCTCCAACCTTAATAACTGTGATTATGCAGGATCATCAGCTCCTACTGGTGACTCTCTGATGCAGAACCTGTCACCCACCCAAAGCCCACGCTTGCTTTATCTGTTTATTTCCGTCGCCTATTGTTTTTCACAACAAAAAAGAAATGTGCAAAACTTGTAGTGATAATATTATCGTAACCGTTCCGTGTTTTGACTCATACGTTTCATGAAGGCAGTTTGCAAAGGCGGGCGCTGATGCTTCCATCTCAAACTGACGATGGCATGAGGAGTTCTCTCTGTTGTCAAATGAGTCCTCTCATTATCGTAAGGGGTGGCAGTGGTTCAGCGGTCAGAGTCGTGGCCTTTAGAAGCAAAGGTCACCCGTTTGAATCCCACTTGGGCCCTGTTGCAGTGTCACTGGCCCTGACACTGATCCCCCCCCCAAAAAAAGGCCCTATACGTACTAGTAGAAATACCCCATGACTCAATACTGGATAAGCAGTAGAAGATGACATGACATTATTGTAAATCAATATCTTTTTATTTATATTATTCTGTTTATATTATGGTTTTAGGTTAATTTGTATTTTTTTCAGAATCAGCTGAGCCGGGCAGAACATGGTGTAAAGAGATGATACGTTACAGTTTAAAGCTCTGTGTGTATCTGTAGTACTGCCAAGTGAAGGCAGAACTGCCAGCACATAATATGCTATGATAGATGAAAGACCAATACATAAAGACCAGGGCTATAATTGAGTAGTCAAGTCATTAACGGATCACATAAATGTCTGTGCTAAATTTCATTGAAGCTAAAATATGAGGAGCCACAGGGATGATTGAATCATGAGGACAAATAAAGTTGGAAATAACGATTACACTAAATCAAATGGTAAATCACAGGCACTTCCATATAATATCTGCAATGCACAGAGATTTTGTTTCTCCCTCATCTAGGAGAAATGAAAACTCCCCAAAACAAATTGCTCAAATCTCAGCCACTTCCTGTTTGACCAATTTCTACCATTTCATTTAAAAGACATTTTTTTTCCAATATGCATCTGAGGGTGGACGGTTAGGCCAAGAACTGAACCCACAACCTCACGCAATGAAGACGAATGCCCTACCATTGTACCAAACCACATTCTGAATGTCTTCCACTAGAACACTGGACGGACTCCGGCCTCGGAGATTTGAACGAGCCAAAACAAGCAGCTGTTTCACCTGGCCTGCTGCTCGGCCATCAGGCAAACTGCTGAACGGAGAGAGACAAACCCAGCAGTGTAAACTTGGAACAGGGACAAGGTTTGTAAAAGTAACTGGCTCAGAGCGCTGCCAGCAAAATACCACAGGGGTTCCCGAGAGTTGGCACCAGCTGTTATCGGAGTAGGCACACGGGGCATCAGGGGAACTGTCAAATGCCAGTGTATCGAAAAGCAGCTCTGAGATGTCAGGAAGAGGAAGAGGAAGAGGAAGAGAGGGGGAAGATGAGACAGAAAATGTGGAATAAACTATACAGCTGCCAACTGACGGACCTATCCGGTCGCCAGAATATGATTGAATTCAGGAATAGCCTAGAGAGGGGGAAGTTCTTTTTAGCTTGATAATCAACTGGTCTACAGAGAGATGTCGGTAGCTGGTAGCGATCAGACCAGTCCAACCCGGAAGAAGCCTAAAGCATTTCGATTAACATGAACAAAGGCTGAAAAACAGCATTAATATGGAAGGAAAGTTAATATATCAAATAATATTACTTTCATTTCATTTTAGTTGATGAGAGCATCTGGACCTCTGCTGAGAAAAAGTCTGGCCCTGGACTGATTCTCTAGGTGACACAGACATATACATGTACATATACAAATACACTTCATTCCAAAACATCGTGATAACTAACTCTTTTAACATATTTAACATTGGTATGAATATATATTGACTGAATCTGACGAAGCCCTTCCCCTAATTTCTGTCTGTTTGGACAGAGTGTTAACAGGAGAAGAGTATGTTTTGTCAAAGTAAAAGCACAGTGAGAGCAGACCAAGAATTGCCTGATTCATATTGTAATGGTGGTGTATGTGTGCAAGACGGTGGGGGGGGGGGGGGGG
>JAFBJT010024738.1:104860-118232 GCA_016785325.1 Chascanopsetta lugubris | reverse complement strand
CCTCTGGGTTATGGGCCCAGCACGCTTCCGCTGCGCCACTCTGCTGTCACTCACGCCCGATGGGACTCGAACCCAAAATCCCTGGCTTAGGAGGCCAGTGCCTTGGCCATTAGGCCTCGTTGTGGTGTTAATTACCATACAGTGTGTGTAAAGTTGTGAATAGACATTGTTACCTGAAAACACAGTATTACATGCATTATAGCACCGAACTTTTTGGGTAGTCACAGCCAATACTAATGTCTTTCCAGGGAATCGGCTGGTATTAAAACACTGATAGCAGAGGATAGTTTCGATCTATCGACCTCTGGGTTATGGGCCCAGCACGCTTCCGCTGCGCCACTCTGCTGTCAAATCCCAGATGGGACTAGAACCCACAATCCCTGGTTTAGGAGGCCAGTGCCTTGACCATTAGGTCTCTTGGGCTTGTTGTGGTGTTACTTACCATATAGTGTGTCTGAAGATGTGAATAGACATTGTTACGTTAAAACATAATATTACATACATTATAGCAATGAACACTTTGCGTAGTCACAGCCAATACTATTGGGACTCAGCTCCTATTAGAATAATGATAGCAGAGGATAGTTTCGATCTATCGACCTCTGGGTTATGGGCCCAGCACGCTTCCGCTGCGCCACTCTGCTGTCACACACCCCAGATGGGACTTGAACCCATAATCCCTGGCTTAGGAGGCCAGTGCCTTATCCATTAGGCCACTGGGGCTTGCTATGACACAACTACCCACACGGTCTGTGTGAAGAGGTGAAAGACCATTGTTACCTGAAAAGGCCAATTCATGCTTTAGTGTAACACCATAGAATAAGCGGGAGCCGACACACAGCTGTGTGCATTTATGGCTTCTACGTCAGTGTGTGTGGCTCTACAATCATACCACTGAACAGCTAGAGTGGGCGGAGCCAATACCCTGCTAGCTGTAGAGGTTCACCATTTTTAGTATCTTCCATCTTTTTTTGGTCCATAATTCTGCTTGATTGGAAATTTGGGGAGTGAAGTCATGCAGTCGACATGACTGGAAGATTTGATCCATTCTACCATGCTGTGTTAATCAGCTGCTACTAAAACGTCAATAGCAGAGGATAGTTTCGATCTATCGACCTCTGGGTTATGGGCCCAGCACGCTTCCGCTGCGCCACTCTGCTGTCACGCACCCCAGATGGGACTCGAACCCACAATCCCTGGCTTAGGAGGCCAGTGCCTTATCCATTAGGCCACTGGGGCATGATTTTGTACCACACAAAACATGTTTACTCACCGACTCCACCGACTGACACGCTTGAATGGAGCAGTGATATTCCACATAATTAGTTCCACTGACTTGTCTCCTGCTGGGACTCATCATGAGCCCTGAGCTGCTCTTGTTACATAAGCTAGTAGCTGCTCCTGTCAGTGACTCCATCCTCTGACCACCGCTGCCAATTGTAAACACACTGTTTGTGTTAACGTCCTCATCTGTGTGTGGCTGTGTGAAGGTGGTGTCTGTCAACAACAGCGTGGATGAGGTGAAGCCCCCTCCTAACCATACCACTACCACCGAGAGCCCACCCACCACTTCTACGACTGCCTCTCCTCCCCCTCCCCCTCTTCATCACCACCATCAGGAGGAGAAGAAGCCCGGTGAGGTCAGCGGGGCGGCAGCCAATCAGAGCCCGGAGGTGAGCGTGACATCTGACATCACAGGGGTCTCACACACACACACACACACACACACACACACAGATAACAGAGGGTGTGAACAGCAGCTGATAACAGTGCTTATTTTACTGTGCTACAATCACATCATTACAATCACATCATTACTGCCGCTTCAAGTCATCATCTGCCTGTAGTTAGTGTCAGGAAAATAACATTTACTCTGTTATTGTTCTTATTGATGAAGAAACTGAAAGACGCTTGACTGAAAAATTCTTTTAGAAACTTGTTATCTGAAAACATCATTACATACATTTTAAGTCTCAACTCTCGCTTCCAGGCAATCAGCTCCTATTAAAACGCTGATAGCAGAGGATAGTTTCGATCTATCGACCTCTGGGTTATGGGCCCAGCACGCTTCCGCTGCGCCACTCTGCTGTCACGCACCAGATGGGAATCAACCCACAATCCCTGGCTTAGGAGGCCAGTGCTTTATTCATTAGGCCACTGGGGCTTGTTGTGGTACTGTTATCACTGATGAAAAAACTCACATACCCTGAACTGAAAAACAATTTTAAATAATTGCTTTAGTTGTACAAAGATACCATTAACACCAACATTAACTCAACGTGTCAGCTGCAATAATAGTATTTGAATAAATACAATATAATTAATTTAATGTTCGTTCAAGTTACTTTGAATACCTTCAAAAAACAACTTGTTGTGGGCTCCTGTGAAAACATGGTTGGGCTTCTGTAGAGATGATCCACTCTTGATATTAAAGGTGCAGTGTGTAAGACTTTGGTCATTTTGGTCACTTCTATTGGTAAGGCGAGGTGATGGATACAACATGCAACTTTACCAGTAGACACATGTTACACACTGCACCTTTAACCTTCATTGATTGTGGGATAATGAAAACCACAGTTTACATGTCCAGGCTATCATCTACCTTGTTTTTAAAGTGAACTCCAAACTACATGAAATAGTCTAGTTCAATGAACAAATAACAGCAAGTCTACATGACATTCTTAGATTAGCATGTCACGGCTGCTGACACTCCTCACTGTGGTTTGGTCGTCTCTGTGCTTCAAAATAAAACGAGCAGTGATACGTTCTCTCCGCAAACTCTCTCATAAAATCATTGTCTGCATGATCAAATACCAAGAATGTGTAAAAGTTCTCTGAGGTAATTGGTGCACTGGATGATTGCAGACCTCAGACCAGTGACTGGAACACAGGGCTCTGATCCATGACAACCTGAATATTAACTGGAGAACTGGTCCAGCCGTGCAGGGCAGAGCTGAATGGAAGTGATTCATCAGACTAATTTGTTTTTTGAGAAAACAAGACTGAATAAAGGTTATACAAACGACTTTCGTTTCATCTAAAATTCTGGATGAGTCACTTTAGAAACAGTGTGAGTCACATGATATGTTGACTGAACCTTAGATTCAACAAATCTGGGCTGACTATGGTGAAATATGTGTTTGCTGAATGTCTCACCTCAGCTGTCCTTTGTAAACATTCATCACAGTTTGCATGTTGACCTTTGACCCACAGCTGTTGACATAGTATACAAACACAGTTTCCTGTGTCGTAAAGTATCTCTCATTTAGTTTCAACATGGGAGTCTGTTGGGATTTTCTCCCTTTTGGAGACAGCCTCCAGTGGCCACCCTGTGAACTGCAACTTTTTTCACTTTGTTATGTATTTCCACCATCTGGAGCATGATGATTGGATGTGCTTCGTAATGATGTTAGTGATTGTTGTCATGTGTTGGAGTCGATGTCCTGATGGTTCATGTCTTTGGCCTCACAGGATGTTTGCGTGTGTGTGTTGATCCACTTACAGGCAAAGAATGAGCGGAAGCAGTTTATTGGGGAACATGTGTCGGTGCTGCAGACAGATGCTGAGATCATCGAGGTCAAACCGCAGGTGACTCCCAACAACCCTACAAACAAGGAGGCTGCTCAGGTGTCTAAGTCTGGGTCCAACGGGATGATCATCAGAGGAATGACTTTTTACAAGTCTGAGCCCGACCCAATGGTGGCAGACGACGGGGAACCAGGGGAGAACTGTGAGTATAATGGAGACACGAATTCATGCAAGTAGCTGTGTGTCGGCTCCATCTGATTCTATGGTGTTACACCAAAAGCATGAATTGGCCTTTTCAGGTAACAATAGCCAACCTTAACAAGCCCCAGTGGCCTAATGGATAAGGCACTGGCCTCCTAAGCCAGGGATTGTGGGTTCGAGTCCCATCTGGGATGTGGGATGTGACAGCAGAGTGGCGCAGCGGAAGCGTGCTGGGCCCATAACCCAGAGGTCGATAGATCGAAACTATCCTCTGCTATCAGTGTTTTAATACCAGCCGAATCCCTGGAAAGACAATAGTATTGGCTGTGACTATCCAAAAACTTCAGTGGTATCTAATACTGTTTTCAGTTAACAATGTCTATTTACAACTTTACACACACTGTATGGTAATTAACACCACAAACAAGCCCCAGTGGCCTAATGGAAAAGGCACTGGCCTCCTAAGCCAGGGATTGTGGGTTTGAGTCCCATTTGAGGAATGACAGCAGAGTGGCGCAGCGGAAGCGTGCTGGGCCCATAACCCAGAGGTCGATAGATCGAAACTATCCTCTGCTATTGACGTTTTAGTAGGAGCTGATTAACACAGCATGGTAGAATGGATCAAATCTGCCAGTCATGTCGACTGCATGACTTTACTCCCCAAATTTCCAATTGAGTAGAAATATGGACAAAAGGAGGAAGTGGTGAAACTCCACAGCTAGCAGGGTACTGGCTCCGCCCACTCTAGCGGTTCAGTGGTATGATTGCAGAGCCACACACACTGACGTAGAAGCCGTAAATGCACATAACTGTGTGTCGGCTCCCGCTTATTCTATGGTGTTACACTAAAGCATGAATTGGCCTTTTCAGGTAACAATGGTCTTTCACCTCTTCACACAGACCGTGTGGGTAGTTGTGTCATAACAAGCCCCAGTGGCCTAATGGATAAGGCACTGGCCTCCTAAGCCAGGGATTGTGGGTTCAAATCCCGTCTGGGGTGTGTGAAAGCAGAGTGGCGCAGCGGAAGCGTGCTGGGCCCATAACCCAGAGGTCGATAGATCGAAACTATCCTCTGCTATTATGGTGTTGTGTTGTGAGTCACTTTGGATTGAGGCATCTGCTAAGTTTGTAGATTTCGACCTCCATGAAGATGGTAGACTTATTTTGTTTGTTCAGCAGGAAGGGTTACACTCACTCAACTCCAACGTCCAGCCACTGATAAATCTGTCAAGGCTGTCTGTAATGTAATATAAACAGTGTGTGTGTGTGTGTGTGTGTGTGTGTGTGTGTTTGTGTGAGCATAAAGGCTGGAAGAGGAAGTGAATTAAACTGAGATTAGATGAGACGAGATAAGATACGATCAGAATAGTTGAAACAAAATGAGACGAGATAAGATAAGATCATAAAGTGAGACAATGTGCAGGAAATAGAATCAACAAACAATAAAAAATAGTCAATAGAATCAGAATAGGAGATGATCAAATTCAAGAGTCAATGGCTCTGTGGGTTCCAAGGATTACTCTTGCCGTCCTTCATCCATCCCTGGAATGACGTGATGAAACCCGTGTTCCCTCTCTCCTCAGTTTTCGAGTACCACGGTTTCAGTGGTGAAGGCCCCATCAACCTCCTCATCGAGGAGAATCTCCTCCAGCACAGAGTCACTCACCCCAGGATGAGGGCGGCGCCCAGGTCATTCCGACCAAAGGCCACCGCCAAAGACAGGACCGGCCCGTCCACAGAACCCAAAGAGTCCACATCTACTACAACCACCGCCACACACAGCACCACGCAGGCTGCATCTCCCACCACCACACCAGTCACTACCGGAGACGCCAAGAGGCCGAGCCCCTCAGCGCACGAACCAGCCGCCACCTCCTCGGCTGTCAAGAGAAGCAGCGCACCCCCCCCAGTGAAGAAGAGCCTGGATCTGACACAGCAAACGCAAACCGTGCCCGGCGGCGCTGCCGCCCAGCCAAGCACGCGCGCGCCATATCCTGTCAGAGGGGCGCCAACCCTGCACCCGCCGACCATCACCACCCACACTCCCCTGACCTCAGCACCAGCGCACACCACCAAATCTTCCACGGCAGCTCCGCCCACTGAGGTGACGACAGCAAAACACAAAACCACCGAGTCCAACGTGGTTCTGGATTCAACTTTGCCTCCAAGCACACAGAGACTGACCACTGTGCCGTTCACCACCCCGACAACCGCAACTCCTCCCACCAGCAGCAGCAGCACCAGTACCAGGACCAGCACCACCAGCACCACCAGCACCACTAGCCCCCCGACCAGTACCAGTCAGGCTCCTCAGGACAAACCCAAATACAAAATCAGCTGGGAGGAGGACGTGGGGGAGGACAGACGACAGGAACTGGACGAGCAGATGCAAAGACACGAGGAATCCAAATCAGGCAAACCTGGTGAGTGAGTTTGGATTCTGACTCGAATGTGGGGAATATATGGTGCCAACATGATTCTTTCGGATGTTAAAGGGGCAGTACGTAGGGTTTAGGGGTTTTTAGCTGTGGGGTGTCATGCTGCAGCTGAATATCCCTCACTGCACACACTCACAAGTGGGTCCTCAGTTTACCCACTCTGGGCTCCTGCGAAGACATGGTGGTGCAAAATGGCGGCCTCCTCACTGAGGGTCCACTTCTGATCGTGTTCTGAACTGTTCATTCGACGTCAATTAAAACAACAATTCATACATACAGAGATAAATGAACACCCACGGGACCTTTATTGTCCCACTGTCAAAAACCTGAGGAAAAAGCAACATAGTGACAATGTTGTTACAATATACAGTCAAGCTTTAAAGGTGCAGTGTGTAAGATTTGGTGACATCCCTTGGTGAAGTTGCATGTTGTATTCGTCAGCTCACCCTTCCCTTTGTGAGCATGCAGGAGCACCTACGGTGGCCCTCGGTTTACATTCAACCTCAAAAGATGTTTTGAGCGTCCACTTTGGGTGATTGTGAAAACATGGCGGCTGCCATAGGGAGGACCCACTCCTCATGTAAATATACATTAAAGGGCTCGTTTTAGGGTCATGTAAAAAGCAAGTCACATTGTGGTGATTATACATTTGAAATGTCAGTATATAATTGTTTTGGAAAAGATCATACATTACCACTCCCCATAGCATATTGATCAGCACCTGGTGGCCGGCTCCACTGCAAGTCATATATCACATCTCCTCCATGTTGGTAGATGAAACATCATTACCGTGATTGGTCGAGCACATGTGTGGGTGGGACCTTGATATCATGGCCGTTTCCCTTAATTGTGACTGTGTAGAATGTGGAAGAAGATGGCAGTGTTGATATCTAGTCTCTCTCCGGTCGATGATCAACGCTCAGTACCGACCCAGGCTCCATGGGACGGTTGTACTTGGTCATGAGCCTCGGTTCGGACCATTTGACACGGACCCCCATGTTGGTGTTTGATGGGGAAAAACCTCTGAGCTTGGCCAAAGTCATCAGGCTTCATTGTCTTGGCACCGTGGATATCTGCACCTAATTCCCTGGCAATCCATCGGAGCCTGCAGCCACGCTGCAGCGTGTGTGGCAAAAAAGCATATTAGCATGTGTTTACAAGAACGCAGCACCAGAGACGTGCCAGATAACGGAGGCTATGATCGGCCGTGACCGCTTTGAAAATGGAAAAGTCTGACTTCATCCGGTCGTTAATTTCAAGGCTCTCGTTACACGTGTCAGAAAAATATTAAAAACAAATTGTTACCCAGCTCTCCGTCGTCTCTCACGGCCTCGCCCTCCCTCCGTGATCTGAGCTGGTTGAAAAACAAAAGTCTGTAATTATGTTCAGGCCCTTTGACGCAGGTCTGGATGATGTCAAACTGCTCACTGCAGGGTTCTGCTCGGTTTCTCCAGGGGAGTGTCAGGACACATTGGCAACCATCTCCGAGCCGGTGACTCACAACACCTACGGCCGGAACGAGGGGGCGTGGATGAAGGACCCCAAGTCGGACAACAACAAAATATATGTCACAAACTTCTTCTATGGAAACGTCCTGCTGGAGTTCCGCAACCTGGAGGTTTTCAAACATGGTGAGAACCAACAACCAACCATCACACCCTGTCATTTTTTTTGTTTTATCTTAGTTTTAAGACTGTGATCCTCAACTGGGGCGTCACGACCTCAAAGTGGGTCACAGACGCGTTTTCAGTGGCTCGCAGCCGTTCGACTGGGAGGAAAAGTTAATCAGACAAATCCTGTGCTTTTATTTTGAAGGTGATTTTTTATGCATCAGAGTGCTGTATATTCACATTCCTAAACAGTAGGTGGCGATGATGCTAAAAGACACCTGCCATTTCACACTTAGAAGAAAACCTGCATTGTTTGTTTACATATGCGAATTGACCAAAACACAATCATTTTCTGATATTAACAACTAACAAGCAAACCTACGTACGTATGTTTACCTTGTGTCCCCTTGATGCACTTTGACGCACGCTAATTAAGTATAAAATGGACTGTTTCCCTCTCATATGCGCCCTCTGCTGGTCATTTTTGTTCATTATTAAACTTACTTTTTGAGGTTGCACACTGTGATATTCGGTTGAGAACCACTGGTCTGACAAACCTCATGTGTCTTTGTTCTACGTCGCCCCCTCCAGGCCGTTTCACCAACTCCTACAAGCTCCCGTACAACTGGATCGGCACCGGCCACGTGGTCTACGACGGCGCCTTCTTTTACAACCGCGCCTTCTCCCGCGACATCATCAAGTACGACCTGCGACTGCGCTACGTGGCGTCCTGGACCATGCTGCACGACGCTCTGGTCGAGGAGTCCTCGTCGCCGTGGGAGTGGCGCAGCCACTCGGACATCGACTTCGCCGTGGACGAGAGCGGCCTGTGGGTCATCTACCCGGCGCTGGACGACGAGGGCTTCCTGCAGGAGGTGATCGTGCTGAGTCGGCTGAACCCCTCGGACCTCAGCATGCAGAGGGAGACCACCTGGAGGACTGGGTTCAGGAGGAACCGCTACGGGAACTGTTTCATCGTGTGCGGCGTCCTCTACGCTGTTGACAGCAACCATGAGAAAGAGGCCAACCTGGAGTACGCCTTCGACACGCACACAAACACTCAGATGATTCCCAGAATGCCTTTCATCAACAACTACACCTACACCACGCAGATCGACTACAACCCCAAAGAGGGCGTGTTGTATGCCTGGGACAATGGACACCAAGTCACGTACAACATTAAGTTTGCTTATGTGGAGCCTTAGTGAGGGCTGCTGTTTTCAAAGTGAGTAGAGTGCTGGAGGAACGATGAGTCTATCGCTTCCTGTTCCTTTGTCTCAAGGTCAGTCGGGGTTGGAAATGACGTTTAAAGGTGCAGTGTGTACGATTTTGGTCGTTTCTGGAACCCAATTACACACCGACATTTTCATGAATTTATAGTCACCTAACTGTTTTATTTTTTCCCAATTCCCTGAAATGAGACCGTTAATGTATATCTACATGAGGAGTGGGTCCTCTCTACGGGGGCCGCCATGTTTTTACAGTAGCCCAGAGTGGACATACTAAACATCTTGGAGTTTTAATGACACTATGACTACCATAGGTTCTCCTGCATGCTCAGAATGATAAGGCTGAGGTGATGGATACAACATACAACTTCACGCCTAGATGTCCCCAAATCTTACACACTGCACCTTTAAAATAGACGCCTGAAAAAAACACAAGACCTGTGAGAGTTCAATGTTTGGAAGTACAATATCACACATCAGCACATTTTGATGCTTTTACCTCACATAAAAAAGGTGTTTGCTGTCAAGCAGCTAAATGAGACCACGCCCTTATATGGGCATTATATACACGATTACGCTGATCACAGCATAAACCAGTTAAATTGAAACAGTTTGTCAACTTTATTTTAGTAAAGACAAAATGTGTGTCTCTTACACTTGTCATTTCTATAACTTCATTCAGAGGATGCTTTTACCCAAAGTTACTTACATGGTGGTGGATGGAGAGGCCGGGAATTGAACCCACAACCTCGTGTCATTGGAAACAAAAAAATCCAATTAGGAAATCAGTGCGGTACACATCTCCAACGAAACCACGCCAACCCTTCAGCACTCTACTCTATCATTAGAATGGATTGTAGATCAGTCCATGTGGCCCCGGAGTGAGGACGCACATGGGGGCCAAATGTACATACAGTGGGCTCCAAGCCACACGTTTGAACCCTGCTGCATATGTGTCAGTGCGTGGTGAATGATTAAATTGCTTTGTTCATATCAAGATTGTTTGATTGTCTGAAATAAATAAATAAATAAATGATCCTGAATGCTCAGTTAACACATCAGGTTGTACTGTATTTACTGTGATACTGTCCTGTGCAGAGCCCTTACTGTCTCCGTACCACACTGCCTCCAAGAGGCCGCAATAAAGTTCGGAAATGCTTGAGGAACATTTTTCTTTGTTTAGAGAAAGTGGATCTGATTATAGCCTGAGAGTGTTTGTCCCACTGGACCAGCGAAGACAGACCAGAGAGGACAAATAAAGTTGTCCTGTACATGGAATGACTGTGAAAGCCTGTAATTTAAGAACATGCTCAGAAACAGTGCATGTGCTGTGGGGATGACAAGGACGTAGGCTCCTCCTTCGGCCCTGGTGTCAAAAACAAGCGCAAGTGGAGTCCGAGAAAATCCAGTGTTTATTTTGGTTTATACAAATAAGAAAATACAAAAACACAAAACGTCACAAGTAAAATGTTCTCTTGCTTTGTCCCTGTTAGGATACAATAAAAACAATTTGGAAATATCAAATCTATTAATGAAGGGGAAAAATCTGCTCTAAAACAACACAAGTGAGAGGCATTTTTTTTTTATCCCAACATTTTTTATGGGTTGAACTCAAAGCACAACCATCTGAAGGAGCACACAGCTGTAACACAAACACAGAAGTGAAGTATGTTTTAGCAACACAAAGACAAACTGACCTCTTTTTAGTCAAGCAGAAATTAAATCGTTCACCAATTTACTTCTTCTGTTTTACCCAAATTTCAAAGGTAGTCAAAAGAAGGTGGTTGACACATCACAGTATTTAAAGTCAGAACTGAAGCAGGTCAAATGTTTACTATACATTTATTACTAAGCTCTATCAACCCCCAAGAAGTTTTATTAACTAAGAGTTGCCAACAATTTAAATACAGGCTGAAGTGCACAACATAAAAGTGCATTTTAGCCTGAGGACGGAAAAGTCAGGGCTAAAAATTTTTTATTTATTCATTTATTCATTTTTAATAGTGGTTAATTATTACCAAAAGGTAAAAAGCTACAAATTCTGAATTTGTTGATCTGAACTTAAAGGTGCAGTGTGTAAGATTTGGTGACATCTAGAGGTGAAGTTGCATGTTGTATCCATCACCTCTCCCTCACCCTTCTGAGCATGAAGAAAGAAAAAAAAAGAACGTCCTCTTCAAAATAAAAGCACAGCGGTTGTATTCTCTTCACGGCCCACTCGTGACCCACCAGTTGAGAGCCACTGTGGTTGAGCCCACTTGGCTTTCACTGGCACGACTTCCTGCTCGGTGACGATCGGAGGGTGATTCACCTCGACAGGTGATTGTCATTCGATTGGATTGTGGGATGTGTGACTCTGCTTTAATGTCCAGCCCTGAAAACACTTCAAAAGACGAAGGGAGGATTTTTTTGTTTTTTTTTTTCAAACAAAACAAAACAGTCTATATCTAATTCTTGGTGTGGCATTTGAGAATCACAAGTATATTTTATACAATATATTTTATATTGAGAAAAACAAAGCTCAAGAAAAAAAAGGCAATTTCGATGTGTGGTGAAATGACGCATTGTTTTCAAGATATTTTGGATTATACTTAAAATTTCAACTTAAAGGAGCAGTGTGTAAGATTTTTGTTCTTCTAAAAAACGACAAAGTAATTACGTACTGACGTTTTCATGAATTTCTAATCACCTACATGTTTTATTTTTTCATGCCCTTATTACCCTGAAATGAGCCCATTAACAACATGCAACTTCACCTCTTACACACTGCACCTTTAAGTAGTGCTTTGAAATCAGTTTTTCGTTGTAATGTTTTCCTCTTCCCCTCTTTAATCGGTTGTTGGCTTTTTTCCCCCCCGCTCCCCCCACTCCATAATGATGATGATGATGATGATGATGGTGATGATGAAGGGGGAATTAAATCTTTGTGCCTCAGGGCTGGGGGTCTAATTAAGAGAATATGAGGTCATTAATCAATGGCAGTGAATGGGGAAGGTTGCCTGTTCTCTTTTCAGGGTTCAAAGCCAAAATGTTGGAACAATAAGCCGCTCGCTCTGCCGTCGCGGGGACAGAAGAGCTGGCTCCACAAAAATCCAAAAAGTACCGCGGGGCAAAAATCTCCACTGGTGTTCGGACAATGACGGCGGCCATTAAAAAAAAAAACGAAAAACAAAAACAAAGTCCCTCTCCACATTTCTAGCGTTCTTGTCCTTTAAAGGTGCAGTGTGTAATATTTCATCACTTCTATCTATGGAAATAGAAATACAAAACAATGATATAAAAAAAAAAAATCGAATCATAATCATCCCAATGTATGACTTACTTTTTACATAACCCTTGAATGAGCCCTTTAATGTATATTTACACCAGGAGCGGGTCCACCCCATGGGGGCCGCCATGTTTTTACAGTAGCCCAGAGTGGACATACAAAAACATCCTTTGAGCTTTAATGACAACTGACGTCGACCACAGGTTCTCCTGCAGGCTCGAATCGAAGAGGTGGGGTGATGGATGCAACGCGCGACTTCACCACCAGCTGTCACCAAATCGTACACACTTGCACCTTTACTTCCTCTTTTCCCCCTCTCCCGCGTCGACGCCTCCTCCTCTCCGCCTCATCTGCCGAGGAGGATTATGTCTTCGTAACCATGACGATGCTTATCATCCCGATAACGCAGGCTTGTTGACATTTAGAGAAAAGGTTGGGTTCGACGCCTGCTCTTCGTCACATGCTGTCCTGCATATATTGCGGTGTGCTGCCTTGCCCAGCGGTTCAAAGAACAAGTCTGGCTTTTATTCATAGCGAGAGGTGTCAGGGTTGGCAGCCAGAGGAGGTTAAATACCTTTGCCCAAGAGCGCAGAGGTAATGCCTGGTATTAGCATAGCATCAGAGCTCCGGCGGAAGGTCACGGGGTCGGGTACCAAAGGCTAATAGATTGTTGGTTTGCTTCGGGGGGGGCGGTGGGGGTCAGTTCATAGCCCTTTAGCCCGAGGGTGCGAGAGCGTGAACTGACATTTGATGTGTTAATAACGCCGGCAGGGCGCAGGGGGACAGGGAGTGTGGAAAACAACATGGCCGCAAGGGATTACACATACAACACTTGGCTGGGGTTCGCTTTTGGATGGAGTTGCAGGAAATGGGCGGGTGGCAGAGTTTCTCCGTAGAGGGCTGTTCAAGTGGTGGCCCCTGGGCCACGTGCGGCCCAGAACCAACTTCTAAGTGGCCCAGAACTGGGTAACGCAAGAAAGAAACACTTAAAGGTGCAGTGTGCAAGATATCGGTCTAAAAATAGAAAGAGAGGACCACCCCCCCCCCCTCCTCATGTGAGTATACATTAAAGGGCTCATTTATGGGTTATGAGGGGGG
>JAFBJT010024738.1:88606-104820 GCA_016785325.1 Chascanopsetta lugubris | reverse complement strand
CGGCGCTAATTTAGGCGCGTCCTGGCTTCACTCCCCGAGGCTGCGACATGATTTAGAGCCTCAGCCAGTGGCACTCAACCTTTTTTGGCTTTTGACCCCCGGGAAACAAAAAGGGATGGCAACTCCCTTTTATTAAAGGCGGGGGTGGGGGGGGGGGGGGTGGGGTGGGGGGGGGGGGCGGGGCTTGTTAAGAGGCATCCCAACGGCCTGAGGGAGGGAGTTTACTTTGCTGATTAGCGGTTCACGGGGTCACGCGTGGTCCAAAGGTACCGGCAGACGTTGAGGGAGCCATCTTGTGGCCTCGCGCCCGATCATCCGCCCGAGTGTCGGAGCCAACCATTCTACTTTTTCGTCCCGGCGTCGATTCGGCGCGGTCACTAATCCCGTATTTGTGCTGCGGCGCTGCGGCGCGGTGGTTTGGCAGTTTTTTATTTTTTTATTTTTTTGTAATAGAGATAAAACTCTTCTGTGTCGTTCCTCTTGAGGGGTCGATTCTGGCACGTGGCGCCACGGCAGCGCGAGCGGTGCCAGTCGAGCGTCGAGGGCGCCGGCGTGCGGAGGCTCAGTGGCACTAAAGCAGATCCTCTTGACTCACGGTGTCGTCCGCCAGCACCACTCCAAACCTGTTTGCCCCTGCCCTCCTCCTCCTCTTCATGCCTCCCTCTGCCCCATTGTTTACAGTGCAGGAAGAGGATACAGGGATCGTGAGCCCAATTAAAGGTGCGGTGTGTCAGATTTGGTGACATCTAGTGGTGGAGTTGCGCGTTGTGCCCATCGCCTCACTCCTCCCGTTCGAGCATGCAGGAGAACCTCAGCCCTCGGTCGTCATTAAAACTCAAAAGATGTTTCCACTCTGGGCTACGGTAAAAAAAAAAAAAAAACATGGCTGCCCCCATAGAGAGGACCTGCTGCTCATGTAAATGAGTGGGTTCATTTAATGATAGGAAGAAGAATGAAGAATGCATTTTGAAAATGTCAGTACATCATTGTTTTGTAACATTTTCTTCTACCAATAGAAGTGACTGAAATGACCAAAATCGTACACACTGCACCTTTAAAATGGTAAAAGTCAGTGCCGGAGGTCGAATGATATATCTGTCAATCAAAAGGTGATTTTACAGAATTAACGCCTGATTCTAATTATCTTCATTTTAATGCAAAAATGTGTACGATTATTATGTTAGATGCGGAAATGTCATCCTTTATCTGCCTGGCATAGTCATTTATTTAGTATAACTGGATGTAATTTGGATGATTTGACTGAAATAGACTTAATCGAGAGGTTTTGACAGTCCCTCACAATTCACGGTAAAAGAGTGTCCAGTGATTAATGGACAGTAGAATGACGTGAAATTTAAATAGAACACGAGGGGGGGGGGATAAGTTACGTTCAAAAGTAAAAATTATATATGATATTTATATGATATATATATATAAATGGAAGTAAATAAACAATATCTTGAAAGAGTTCCACATTCTTGACCTTGAAGCCGACATGGTAGGATGCATAAAGTGTAGTTTAATACCAGACACCCAAACTATTTTATTTCCAACCAGCGGCATGTTTTTGTTTACACTGCGTTGTGGTGGATTCCTCGTTCAGTCCATCACAATAAACATCCAGCATTGTTGTAGGGACACTGTCGCCTTTGTGCCGCTCTCCCACAGCTGCTCGGTATTTTCTCCGTTTGCGTTTGTATATTGTCGTTTTATTGCGTTGTATCGGTGGCCATTTTAGATTCCTGGCAGCGCGGGCAGAGCCGTCATCAGCCATTTTAGAGGCTGGCAGCCTTCAGGTGTCGGCGTTCTTGGCATCACCGAGTCTGCTTGTATTAGTTTCATGTCCTGTCAATCTTCAATTACTCATCGCGTTATTTTCATCTTTGGATTTGGATTCACTTTTACCGCTGATATTGAATTTGAAAAAAAAAAATCCAGTATTATTATAGAACTATTTCCACCGATATTTATAATCCATTGTTGTGATGCTGCAGCTTGTGATTATCCAAAGTGCCAAAGGTTACATTGCCACCATGTTGTTGTTGTTGTTGTTGTTATGATGACATATCTGGGGCTCCAACCATTGGAGGAGTATTTTTAGCTGGCACACCATCTTGGCAGCCATCTTCAAGACACTTTACTCTCCATGTCACCATCTTGGAATCGCAGCCAAAAATAAAGGGGATGGGGAGTGACATCCATCGTGTGCTCATTTCGGAGGGATCCGGATAGATGGAAGCGATGGAGGGAGAGAGAGAGAGAGGGGGGGGAGAGAGAGAGAGAGAGAGGGAGAGAGAGAGAGAGAGAGAGAGAGAGTGGTGCTGGCCTCGTCATGTTTCAGGCCTGTTTGGCTGAAGTCCTGTTTGGACACGGGCTCGTTAGTGACATTCAGAACCAGGAAGTGGGATTATTATAATACTTCAATGGCCTGGGTGGAAATGTGTGGAGGTGGTGGTGGTGGTGGTGGGGGGGGGATAGAAAAGAGGAGGAGGACAAGTGCCAAACCAATAACTGGGGGTTTGTGTGTGTGTGTGTGTGTGTGTGTGTGTGTGTGTGTGTGTGTGTAAAAGCCTTCAATGCTGGGCTCTATCCTGTTGTCTCTCAGTAGATTAGCCAAACAATAACTGATAATCACCATTGTTCCTTAGCCCATTGTCTGCAGCATATTGTGTGTGTGAGCTATGATTTGCAAATCGAATTACCCTTTTTTTTTGTCTTATTTTATTTTACCCAGTGTGAAGGCTTTTTTTTAATTGAATTAAATTTGGCCCCTTTTTGTCCCATTCAGTCATTTTTGCATTCCTCACTGTTCTTTTCGCTTCCTTTTCTGACTCATTATTTTATTTTTTTATTTTTTCACTATTCAGGCCAAAACGAAGAGACAATAGTGAGATATCCCAGCCTCTTAACTGAGACATTTTCAATCTTTTTCTTGTCATATTTGATTTGCATATTTTGCAGTTTCCTGGCTTTTTATATAAATAAAACATCCAGCTCAGGCCCAGTGATTTGTTCGATCACACATATGGATACAACCGTCTGTGTTTGACCCTGACACCAGCAGTCGCCCTTAGAAGCAAAGGTCACTGATTCAAATCCCACTCGGGCCCTGTTGCGGTGTCACTGGCCCTCACACTGATACCCCGAACAATCAATGGGCTCATTTTAGGGTAATGGGACAAAATAATACGTTTAGGTGAATATAGATGTATGAAAATGTCAGTAAGTGATTGTTTTGTAATATCTTTTAGAGGTGACAAAAACAAAAACGGAAATTTTACACACTGCACCTTTTAATGAGAGAACAGCAATAATTCAATGACTGAAAATATCCATAATGATAATAATATTGTCCTCGTTGTCCTGTCCACTTGTCAACAATCGAGTCTTTGGGATAAAGTGGCGCCATCATGGCTCCACCCACACCAGCATATCACTTGTTATGATCACAGACTGGATCATTTCAGTAGAGATGACCCTGAAATGGAAATGTCCTGCACTGGTGTGACCCAGCCCCCCCCCCCGCCCCCCCCCCCCCCCCCCCCCCCCCCCCCCCCCCCCCACCGTCCCAGTGTGGGAAGAGCTAATGCCAGATTAAAGTGTCAGGCACAGAATATCACATTTCATCATATTTTCCTCTCGACAGCATCTGGTGCTGGTCTGAGCTGATTACCGGCACATCTGCACGGGGGCTGGCTGATTATGATAATGCAGGACGCTGAGCTTCCTGTCCTGCTCTCACACTGTAGCTACGTAAGGTAAAGCAGTCAGTGTCTGGCTTATTCTGGTTTCCGGGGGGGCGGGGTGGGGGGGGGGGCACATATGGACGACTCTGATCTCAAGTGGGCCGGACCAGTACAATCGTAGCCTCTATCTGTAAACGACGACAATTACTAAATGTTGCGTAATCACTCAAACTCATTTTCACAGAGGGCCACATCAGCTCATCCTGGTTGCTCTTAAAGGGCCGGTTTTGATTGTGGGACGAAATGATAATGACTGCTTAACATTTCTAAATTATCCGTCTTCATACTTGATTATCATTTATTCAAGGTACTAATGTTGTATATGCATTGATGTACATGTGAAAAAGTAAACACACTGAATATGTTGCTACATATAAAAAGTGGTGGCGTGTGTGATGAGCGAAGAGTTCATGGTCCATGTCCTGTTTGCTTTAGACTTTTATTCTTGGACAATCGTTTGCCTTTAAGCTCTCGTGGGCCACGAGTTTGACACACGTGGAGTCGGGAATCAAAGAGTTACTTTGATCATTTTAGTTAAACAAAGAAAAGTGATTTATGTTTGAGTTCAGGTGAGAAAGGAGAGACAGAATAAGTGTAGCCGAAGTAAAGCGTAGCCTGAGGGCGAGCGCTGGAAACGCAACTAATGGTGTTGCGGTCGGTGCTTGTCGGTACAATGATATGTTGCAGGCTGCGGAGTGCTGCTGAGGGTTCTGGGCAAACTGCATGGACTGGTTTCAACATGCATTTTGGTTGCAGGCGGATCATTCGACATGATTCTGGTGGGGCCTCACTCAAAAAACGCATCACCTATAAACTGGGAGAATAAAGGAAGAGCCTCTCTGCAGGAACAGCGGTTTGTTTTATGTATGCGATGGCGAGGGACTGACTCTTCTGTAAATTTCCCAAAAGGAATGAAAGCAGAGCGAAGACATGAAAGGGAGGAAGAAAAGCTCTTTTTGTTTCCATGACGATTAACTCAGAAGTGTTGGCGAGGGAGGGAAGGCCAAACCAGGTGGGAGGAGAACGTGGGGATCCCAGCTCAATCATAAATCATAAACAATGACGAGAGATCCTGGAACTCTCCCTGGATCGACAGTATCTTCAAATAAAGACAGGAGGATGCATCTCCTCTTCCTCCCTCCAAGCGGGAATGAAGCCAAATTAGTCCTGAATGCTGCCATCGTGTGCCAATGGCATCAAGTCCCACCATACTTCCACCAATCGTGACTAATCATGATATTTCAATTTATTGTTTATATTTAAAAAAAAAAAACTACCCCAAAAACCATACTTACCAAAAATGCAAAGGATAAAAAAGACTAAAGACAAACTCCGAGTTTTGGTCCGTGTCCAATCCACAAAGACAAATCACAATGTTTCAATTCATCGTTTATATTTCAAAGAACTACCGCAGAAAGCGTAGTTGGCGAAAAAATACAGACAACGTAAAAGACAAAAAAAAACAAACTTGAAGTTTTGGCCAGAGTCCAATCTGCAAACATGGAGGAGGAGGAGTTCATGACGGACTGCAGAGAGCCAAAGCAGAACTTCACGACCATTTGGATTTGTCTCTTTCTCCTGAAGCCTAAATTCGGCATTAGTGCGGTTGTTGAAATGATGCCTTCTGATTGCTCCTCTACATCTCCATAGCGACGGGTTTGACTTCCGACATATATGTGTGGAGAGTGGACCGCCACCTCGCAACTCTCCCCCAGCCAGCCACAGAACAATCCCGGGCTGTGTTTTGTGTGAAGGATTAAAAGGATGAACCTGTTATCACTGGCCCTGAGTTACAGGATCATCCAACACTCCACACCTGCGCTAAACAAACTCCTCTTCAAAATTCTGCCCGTGACATGAGTTTCGTTTCTCTCTCTGCCTCCAGGTTCGTACATGTACGTCGACGTCTCTCAGTACGATGTCGGCGAGAAGGCCAGGTTTCAGCTGCCGGTCATGAAGGAGAACGACACCCACTGTATCGACTTCAACTATCTCCTCGGCAGCCCGGACGGCTCCAGCCCTGGCACTCTCAATGTTCTCGTCAAGGTTAGACAGACAGTGGCGTATTTACGTAAAATGCTAAGATTTGTGTTTTTTTTTCTGTCTTCGGCGGATAAAGCTCAAGGTTTTTATCGGCATGGCAACAATTCTCCTCGATCTAGACGGAGTAAAAAGTTGCATGCAACCAGCCAACGCTACATGTTCATGCGAATGTTCAATCTTTATGCTAACGTTGCATGTTTGTGCTAACATCATATGTTGATGCTAACATTACATGTTGATGCTAACATTACATGTTGATGCTAACATTACATGTTGATGCTAACATTACATGTTGATGCTAATCTTAAATGTTAATGCCAGCAATAAATCTTCATGATACATTACATGTTAATGCCAGCAATACATTTTCATGCTAACGTTACATGTTCACGCTAACGATATATCACCCTGGAACCCATTTGCAAAATATTCCCGTTTTCAGTCCCAGAAAATGCCGAAAGCCCAAAAGTGCCAACGAGTGAAAAAGATTGCCGAAAAACTGCTGTATTCGGCGTTTTCATGTGGACAACACGTAAACACATTGACTTTGCTCGAGCTTGAATTCTCTTTTTTGTGTGTGTCATCCATCTCCAGGTGAACAAGGGTCCTCTGGCCAACCCCATCTGGAATGTGACCTCCTACACCGGTAACTCTCAGACCCACTGTCATTCCTCACATTCCCGCGCACTGTTGTGACCCTAACCCTCTTGTGTTCACTTCCTGTGTCGTTGTCGTCCTGCAGGCAAAGACTGGCTGCGAGCCGAACTGGCCGTTTCCACCTTCTGGCCTAATGAATACCAGGTGACTTCCTGAAATCACAAACAACAGCCCTGTCAGCTCACGCATCATGTTTTAAGCACACATATTTCCTTATTTGAGTTCATGGGACCACACACACACACACACACACACACACACACACTCACACACACACACACACACACGAACGCACGCGCGCGCGCGCCGTTAGGCAGGCAGCTGATTTATTTGTGTTGACTGAGGCTCAGGAGGTGACGACTAGGCTAGAAAAGACACTGAGGTGGGTGTGTGTTTATGCACGTGTGTTGTTGTTGTTGTTGTTGTTGTGTGATAGGAACATAGTTGTTTACATATTTTCCGAGATACTTGTTGAAACAAGGACGAGGTGCAAAGAGGCATCCTATTTTGCAGTTGGCCAGTTGCAGTTGGTTTAGCTGTTTGCATTTTCTTCTCTCCACATTTTGTTTGTTTGTTTGATTGTGTGTATGCGGAGGTGTGTGTGTGTGTGTGTGTGTGTGTGTGTGTGTGTACTTAATTTTTATTAAAACATTTGGACCTTCTCCAGCACAAACACTGACCTTTCAGGACCTAAGTCTGGTCCTAACGAGGCTAAACCTCATGTCTCTCATGTCTGACTTCCTAGTTCAGGTTACAGGTCTAATCATTGTGCTGAGTCATGGTTAAGGTTCAAGGTTCACAGTCACAGAGTTACACTATCCAAAATAAATGGAGTCCCATTGTATGGTACCAATAAGGATAGCAAGAGAGATCTGTGTGTGTGTGTGTGTGTGTGTGTGTGTGTGTGTGTGTGTGTGTGTGTGTGTGTGTGTGTGTGTGTGTGTGTGTGTGTGTGTGTGTGTGTGTGAGTGAGCGTGTGAGTGCTTGCGGTGGCTGGTGTTGACAAGTGTGCACATGTTGTCGGGGAGCTTGTCTCTAACTGTCCTCGCAGGCTTACACACACTGATTATGTTAACACACACACACACACACACACACACACACACACACACACACACACACAGAGCCTGGGGACCATATAATATTACTGTAAGGCAAAGTGAGGAGGTAGCCTCCAAATGGCCCCCACCCCCCCCCCCTGCCCCCCCCCCCCCCCCCCCCCCCCCCCCCCCCCCCCCCGTCCTCGGTGAATACAGGAGCAGATCACCAGCCTGAAACTCGTGTGTCAACATGTTTGAATCGAGTGTTAATCGTCGGGGTTTGTCGAGGCTCATGTAGGTTTTTCAGGTTATCAGCTTCCTGGTTATGAAGCTTTGTTTTCTCAGTGTTTTGGTTCGTGTTGGAACGTGTTTCTGTGTTAGCACTTTGGCTGGAGATGTAATGAGACGGCCTCCACCACAGGGGAAAGACGAGGCACATGTAGACATGTGTAAACGCACACGCCGACACGCGCGCGCACACACACACACACACACACACACACACACACACATACTGTCAATGCAACTGCTTTTGCTCTCCCCAGTTTGACTTTGTAATGAGATTCTTGCTTTTGCCTTAATTTTCTTCATTTTGAAAGAAACATCACCCGAGGCTCGTGAGTGTTTCCAATCCGTCTGCAGCTCCGTAATCCAACCCCAGATTTTAATTCTCAGATCCTGTGATGAAACGTGTTCTTTGATTACTCAGCAATTAGATCCAAACTGCCAATTTTTCAGGCTACAACATTTTTTCATCTTTAAAATAAAAGATAAAAAAAGATTCTTGATTCAGATTCTCATACATGGAATTTTGGCCATTAACACAATTTTAAGAAATGACAATATTGACATTATAATGTGATTTAACAGTTTGATGCTACTAACCCTGTAAGAAAGAAACTATTATAGTCTTTTTTTACAGCGTGACACTGGTCACACCGTCTTTGATTTATACTTAGTTTTAGACATAACAGGAAAAGAACACATGTAAATACACCTAAGTTGGTTTTTTTGGGGTCGTTGGAAGAAATAAAAAAAAGAGAAGGGTGAGGTGATGGATAAAACCTTCAGCTTCACCTGTAGATGTCACCAAATCGTACACACTGCACCTTTAAGACATGCTGTAACGCCGGTATCAGCGGCATAGTCATTTACTCACTTCAACAGACCGAGGTTCTCAACACAACTTCTTAACATTTGTTCCACGTCGTGAATCATCCTCCCCGCGACTTTAAAAATGTATGTGTCCTGCGAGGTTGTATTTGATTTCAATCACTCCCAGAATCCCCTCTGCCGGTTTAACATACATTATTTCCTTGAGTAAATACGAGTGCGTGTTGGGGAGACAGGTGGTGCCTGGACCCGGCTGTATCCGGCGGTATCTTCAGGATCCAGACCATAACACCAGAAATGAAAATGTGTTTAAAAAAAAAAGAAAAAAAAGTCTCCTCCCCCTGCAGGTTGAAACATTTTTGATTCAGCGCCCATACATGAATACATCAGAGTGATGTATGTGATTGGCCGATAAGAGGATGCTTTGCCATTACCCGGCTCTGCGGTGGAGTGATGATGTGTCAGAGCTCAGCCCGTCAGCCTCTCACTCCCTCTGCCCCCATGGGACGGCGTGCAAACACAAGCTATCAGTAATCCCATCTCGCCGCCAATGAATTTTAATTGTAACATCATCGTGCCGCAGTTCTTTAATGGTTACTTCAAAGCTCGGCTTCACCAGGTGTAAGCCTGATTTATTGTTGTGGTTATTCCAAGGCTCGGTCTTTGTGCTGCTTAACTGACATTCACCCTCGCAGAGACACTACAGACGGTGACTGCAGCACGCTATCTGACATATCTGTGTGTGTGTGTGTGTGTGTGTGTGTGTGTGTGTGTGTGCGCGTTTGTATATATGTATGTTGCATGCACATACATATATGGTATATACATATGCGCGCGCACACACACGTATATACTAATATATAAGAAACTACTCTTGTATGTATATATATAAATTGCTAAATCTTGACGATGCTAACTAGTGGACCAGAGGCGTCATTACAAGGCAATGAACGTTATGTATTGCCCCCCCCCCATACCATGGATGATGATACAGGCGTGAGACTCAGTGTAATCACACTCCTGGTTATTCGAACTGAACTGATGATGGAACCCAGATTAGAATAAAGGAGAAATTCACTTTCATTATGTGACGGCTCCCAAAACAAACGTGGGCATAATAACAAGATGATGATCAGCAACAGCACTGTGGAGGGAGATGGACGGACAGGGGGGCAGGCAGGCGGGCGGGCGGGCGGGCGGGCGAGAGAGCGAGAGAGAGAGAGAGGGAGCGAGCAAGAGAGCGAGCGGGGTCGTCAGACAGAGATGAAGGTATTAAAAGTCAACTGATGACTTTTCTGCCGCGCTATGAGTGAAAGATGATAGGAGCCAGAGACAAGCTAGATGGATGGGTGGAGGGGGGAGGCAGAGGGGGGGGGGGGGGAGGGCGGGGGGGGGGAAGGGGGGGGGGGGGGGGGGGGGGGGGGGGGGGGGGGGGGGGGGGGGGGGGGGGGGGGGGGGGGGGGGGGGGGGGGGGGTGACAAGCGGGGTGTGATAAGCTATGGGTAAACAGTTCACGGCAGATTTCCTTTTACAGGTGATGAATGACAACAACTGCTCACCCCCCTCGCTCGCTTTCTCGCTCGCTCGCTCCCTCTCTCTCTCTCTCTGTCTCTCTCTCTCTCTCGCTCTCTCTGTCTCTCCTTTGATAGCGACCTCCCCTCCCTCCTCCCTCCTCCCTCCTCCCTCCCCCTCCCCCTCCCCCTCCGTTTATTACAGTGCACCTCTCCGGGTAAACAGCGTTAGAAAACAGAGGAGACGGAAAGGGAAGAATTAGGGGGGGGGAGAGAAATGTTTATAAAAAGGGATGATGACGAGCAGAGGGAGTAGGAGGGCGAACACATGGAGGAGGAGGAGCCGGGGGGAGGGGGCGCGGGGGAGGGGGGGCGGTGAGGTAGTTGAGATGGATGAGGATGAGGAGGTGCATCTTTATTCAGGCCGCCAGTTGATGAAGTCAGATGGCGGCGAGGGGAGGCACCTGTTGAATCGGAGATGAACACGCCGCCCCAGAAACAGCGGCGGCACCGCGGCGAATCACAACCGAGCTCAGTTATTGTTTACTAATCGTTCCTCCAATCGTTTTCTTTGTGCGTTAAACCGCTTTGAGTACAGGTGACTGTGAATGAAGCCCAACTTCACCGCACATGTAAACGTAGAACGCGCTAATGTTTACGAACCCTAACCGTTGTCTTGGGTGTCAGCTAGCATGTTAGCATGCTAGCGTGTTCTCAGTCAGATTAACACACTAATATTTAGCAATGTCTTCTATTCTCTTGAGTGTGACCCAGCATATTAGCATGCTAACGTGTTCTCAGTTAGATTAACACACTAATATTTAGCAATGTCTTCTATTCTCTTGAGTGTGACCCAGCATATTAGCATGCTAACATTTACACCCGCTCATTTCAACTTGATCTCAAGTGGGCGGGACCAGTAAGATCCAGTAAGATTACTGAATCATCCCATGGGCCAGATTTGACCCTCTGCCTTACGTTCGACACTGCTGCTTTACACAAAGCAAAGCTAATGTAAATGCATCAACGATAATGTTTTGTTGTTTTTTTTTCCACCTCATTCACGTACACGTACTGTAGCTTAGCATGTTAGCATCACAAACACAAACGACTGCACATACTGTATGTTTGAATGTTTCCATGACTTTTGGATCATGTTTATTATTATTATTTGTAGTAGTGGTAAAAAAGTAAACAAGTTGCATCACTTAGTCAAACTAAAAAAAAAAGAAAAAAAGGTAGTCGGTGCTTCACTGTGATGACAATGGAAGTGTTGTGATTTAGATTCGCGGCCACGTTATGGACAATGACTCCGCCTCCATAGAGCTTCATAATGGCCTCATCGAGGGGAGCAGCCGTTGTAGAAGTTCAGTGAAGATGAAATGAAGCAGAACAAGCGAATGGAGCTGACGCTGAAAAAAACAAACAGACAGCTTATTCTCCACCCCGCCGTATCGTCCTGCAAGCGCTTATTATCATATTCACTGGCAGCCATTTTGTGTGTACCCAAGCAGATTACTGTGATCCAACAGAAAGTATCTCTTTTATCCTTTTTCCCGATTTGTTGGCCGGCGTGTACAAAACCCAGCTGCAGTCGCGGCGGCGGCTTAGCCAGTTTTTCTGCACAATGCTGGTGATGCTCTGACAATTCACATCACATCCATCCCATCATATTCGACTGGCAATTGTCCTGCTAATGCCTCTAAAACCCTCAGTCAGTTCAGAGGCTCTGTCTATGGTCGGGTAACCGTGGAAGGGTTTGCGAATCGCCAGTTGCGGGTTATGTAAGTGCAGCTTTTGTCGTGTGTCTGTGTTTGTTCTGCTCCCGCGGTTTGGACTGATGTGTCACAAAGATGTCACCTTATCAATTGTTCGCCCTCAAGGCCGGTTTGCACGCAGGCGTGTGCTGAGGTGAACTCAATACAGGAAGAGAGAGTGTGAACCGACCACTTAGTGAAGCCGGGGAGTTGTTCTTGTCGTTGGGTGTAGCAACAATAAAGTGAAATATTTCAATATATTTTCTTTTTATTGGAATAGATTTATTTTCTTTTATTCATTTATTTTTTTTATTTTTTTATTTTGAACCCAATTAAGTACAAAACCACGTTTAGGACTTCTGTGGATACATTGTATTGTACCCCCCCCCCCCCCCCAAAAAAGTCATTTTATTTGTATTTATTATTTTTCAAATACACAAATAAATGAATGAATATAAATACGTGTACAAGTAAATAAATAAATGATTAATCAAAAGATCGTTTAGGCTTTTGTGGCTAGTTAGAATAGTTCCGTGACACTGATACACCGACGTCTGAGTAAACGCTTGAAAACGACGCGGCGTTCGATGTATTCGATTTTGAAGAGTACGGATGAAGCCTGAGAAAGGGGCGTGGTCTATTGAGCTAGCCAGAAGCGTAACACCCCACAAACTGAACCTGCCACCCTCTTCTCTCCGCAGGTCATCTTCGAAGCCGAGGTCTCGGACAGCAAAGCCGGCTTCATCGCCATCGACGACATCCAGGTGCTCAGCTACCCGTGCGGTGAGTCATTAGCATGCCGGCCAATTAGTCCTCGCCTGCTGGACGAGGCGCCGATAGCCTCCGCCGCCGCCGCTAATTACACTGTACCTGGGACGGTGTCTGTTGCAGCTGAGCGGGCAGATAAGTGGGAAGGTGACACGGGGAGGAGAAGGAGGGACGCGACGGCGGCAAGGGAGGTGGTGGAGCGAGGGAGCGGGCCAGAGAGAGTAGCGGGCGAGCGAGCGAGGGATTGTGAGGAAGAGAAAGAGAGAGTGAAGCGGGAAATGAGACGGTATTAGGGCAATCATGGGGAGAGAGGGTTTCGACCACTCAGCACTTTCTCTCTCTCTCCCTCTCTCTCTCTCTCTCTCTCTCTCTCTCTCTCTCTCTCTCTCTCTCTCTCTCTCTCTCTCTCTCTCTCTCTCTCTCTCTCTCTCTCTCTCTCTCTTTCTAACCCGCGCACACATCGCGGAACACATCGAAAGAATCGTACAAAATAATTACATACTGACGTTTTCATGCATTTATGATTCATCTGAATGTTTAATTTTTTTGAGCCCACTCATGTGGAGTTGCGTGAGGAGGGGGATCCTCTCTACGGCGGCCGCCATGCTTTTTTAAGGAGTAAAAGTGGACGTTTTAAACATCTTTTGAGTTTTAACGACAACTGAAGTCGACCACAGCTTCTCCTGCGTGCGACATGGTGCAACACGCAACTTCACCTCGAGATGTCACCAAATCTTACACACTGCACCTTTAAAAGAAGAGCTGCCTCAGTCTTTTAAGGTCAGAGGGAGGAGCAGGGCTAATAGGGAGGAATCCACAGTGGATGCATTCATGCCCACAGCTGCATTCTGGACACACAGGTTTGTGTGTGTGCATGAATGCATGTGTGCAAGCTTGTGTGTGTGTGTGTGTGCGTGTGTGTGTGTGTGTGTGTGTGTGTGTGTGTTTTCTCCATTCACCAGGGGAGCTGCTGTGTATGATTGCAATCACCTCCCCGGAATATAAATATGTCATAGCCCAAGCTTTTAAAGCCCGGTCTCATATTTCAGCGCAGTGTTTAACAACTGGAGGCGATTGTGAACGATAGATACACACCCAATGTGACATTGATGTTTCATCCCCGTGGCAACGCGGCGCCCGCGCTTTGGTGTTTTCATCCGACTCGGGTACAAAAAAAAAAAAATCGAATCGCGGTAATAATGGAGCCACTCCTCGGGGTTTATGAAAGGCCCTTAAATGTGTACCTGTGCTTGTGATAAGCCGACCTGTTTGTGTCCGCGTAGCTCCGCCCCCTCCGGCTCCGTCTCCCTCATTTCCACTTAGAGCAGGCAAATGGAAAATAACATCTTTAAGGCACATATCCATAGAACAGGGCTGTGAACTCATTCTGAATATCTGCCGTTTGTTTTGAACATGTGTCCTGCAGATAAGTCCCCTCATTTTCTGAGGCTGGGGGACGTGGAGGTGAACGCCGGACAGAACGCCACCTTCCAGTGCATCGCCACGGGACGAGACACATCCAGTAATAAGCTCTGGTTACAGGTACAGACGCACAGGAGTCACACCCTGTTTATGTAGCGCTGTTGGACCAGCGTGTATTATGAGTGGATCTCTCCTGAATATGTAATAATAATCATAATGATGACGATGATGGCAATAACAACAATAATAATAATGATCGTTATAATGATGATGACGGCGGTGATGATGATGACGACGATACTGTTCCAGATTTCTGGATAAGTAGTTGATGTAATAATCATCATCATCATCATCAGCATCATCATAATGATAATAATGATGATGGTGCTATTAATAATGATGATAAGAATACTGTACTAGTACTACTGCTATTGCTATGGATAATAATAATACTAATAATAATCATCATCATCATCATCATCATCATTTCACCTTGAATTGTATTAGTGTGACAAAAAGTTCTCCACTGGATTTGATAGATGTTTAAAGATTGTATCTATTCTTTTTTAAATTAATCCATACACATAAATAGATGATCAAACAAATCCATAACAATCATAATAACAATTTTGTATTCTTTTTCTAACATATTCCACCATTAGTACAGATACGTCTAATAAATTGTGTGTCTTACATACACATGTGCGTGCGACCACCCACACACACACACACACACACACACACACACACACACACACACACACACACACACACACACACACACACACACACAACACTAACAGGGTGACTCCAGGCCATACATCCTGGCAGCTAACATGATTAGGACTTTAATAGCTCCTGATTTCATTATGGGTCTATTGTCGTCATGACCTTCAAACCTGCTGTCAGTTAGGCAGATGGGAGTGGGGGGCGGGGGGTGTGGGGGGGTGTGTGTGTGTGCTATGAGTGTGTGTGTTGCCTTGTGACCTTGAGCAAGGCAGTCACCCGTCCACAGGGCCCCCGCGGCACCTGATCCGTCTCTGTCTGTCTCCCCGTGTGTGATTCAGAGGAGAAACGGAGAAGACATCCCCGTGGCTCTGACCAAGAACATCAACCACCGCCGCTTCGCCGCCTCCTTCCACCTCAAAGAGGTCACCAACCAGGACCAGGACCTGTACCGCTGCGTCACCCAGTCCGAGCGCGGCTCGGGGGTGTCCAACTTCGCTGGACTCATCGTCAGAGGTGAGGGGGTCATTCCACCGACTGACCCCGGGAGTATGTCCCAGCGTTTCTTCATATTGTAATCGGCCAATGGCAGGAGGTCTTTGATCAGTGAAGCAGCCGTTCAAGGGGGGGGGGGTGGGGGGCATTGACACCTTTCTTATCGTGACTAGTCAGACTTTCATGTTTTAAACACACCGGTACCAGGAAGAGGAAAGTGACAACAACATGGAGCCCCATAACTTTACTCTTGCGATATTTTATACTTTAATATCGTAATGTTACATATTGCACATTTAGGGGTGAAGGTGGAAGAATACTCCACCGACTAAGGTTTATTTTATGTTTATCTAACAGCTGGGTTAGAGCCAGACCAGAAAAGACTGATGCTTGAATTCAACATGATTTGACCTGGACACGAATGCCAACTGATCCAATGTGCATTGTAGAAAAAAGAGAGTTTGTCACTGGGAGTCACTGTTGTGAAAGGACTGTACATTTCCATATGTTTTGCTTCTATGCGCTTGGGTTCTCCCGAGTCCCTGAGTCCTTGAGCTCCAACCCCTAAGCCCACCATGTGTTGTTGTGTCTTCTTCTTCTTCTTCTTCTTCTTCTTCTTCTTTTTGTGAGTCTGTATATTCCACTGCGAGACTCGACCCGGCTGTTGACCAGCGTTTCTGTCTCCGTTATACATTCGTACGCCGTGACAAACTTTTCTATCGCGCATAACTTTGCGACTGTCAAACAGCTTTCCAATCAGATGCACAGTCACTGTGTCTGACTAATGAGGAGAGAGTGTAGATGTGTGCTCACCAAGGCCTTGTGTTTGTATACGTGTGTGTGTGTGTGTGTGTGTCTGCTGCAGCGGTGTCTGTGTGCGCGCGCGCGCGCGTGTGTGTGTGTGCGTGTGCGTGCGTGCGTGTGCGTGCGGGCTGC
>JAFBJT010024738.1:75116-88116 GCA_016785325.1 Chascanopsetta lugubris | reverse complement strand
CCCCCCCCCCCCCCCCCCCCCCCCACAGATCCACTGGGAGCTGAATGGAGGCCGTTATCACAGGGAGCCATTCCTCTGCCTCCCTCCTTCACAGGCCTTAGTAAAGTTGCCCAAAAACAACAGATTTGACTTGACACTGAATGTTTCCAGGAACAGGAAGTTAAACCGCCACCAGAGGCACCGCTGAGTTTTTTAACCTCACCGCAGTTGACGGCAGCTGTAAAGTTCAAATAAGAATAATAATCTTTAATAATGATGAAGTGTATTGATATAGAGCTTTTTAAAGACGCCCGTCAGGCTTTACAGAGAACGGGGGAGTGATGTGCTTCCTGTTCACTGACCTTTGACCTTGTAGCTGAGCGTCACAAGCTCACGGAAAAATGCAAAGTCAACTCCAGGTGCTTTGGCCATTAAAAATAGAATAAAAAAATAAAAAAATCAAATCAAAATGAAATACGATAGTTCCACCTTGATCTGAGCTGTGAAGTAAGAAATGCTGTAGAAGAGGAGATTAGAACTTCACTCGGGTCAATTCTTATCTTGGGGCTGGAGCCGATTACAACCCACATCGATGGAGGGTCATTTGACCCCAGTGAAAAAATGCTGTTTTTCTGGAAACCAGTGAAGCGACGAGATGTTGAAGTAACAATATGTTGCCACAGCGAGTCCACGGGACGTCCAGACAAACGAGAGCAAACTTCTGTCTCCATGTTCTCATCACGGAGCCGGTGGGAGCGTCGGAGCGTCGGAGCGTCGGCGGCGGAGCGTCGGAGCGGAGCGTCGGAGCGGAGGCGGCGGAGCAGCGATGGTACTAGCAGTTGGCTGCTGCAAACATCCGACTGAAAGCCCCAGAACTTAACACCAGCTTCCAGTCAAGGATGTTTACAGTAGCCCCGACTGCCAACCGGCCTGGAGAGGACCCCTGTCAACTCACTTCAATGCACACACACACACACACACACACACACACACACACACGTGCAGCAGCTCTGCAGACGACAGAGTCACTTCCCCTTGTTCTGTCTGTTCTGAGTCTCAGTCTTGCAGTCGCCCCCTGGTGGTTGGAGAGGAAACATCCATCATCACATCAAACTACAGGAGGAATGTAAACTACACTTGCTCTGCAAACATAACCCTCTAAAGCTGATGGGCTTTAAATGCCCCAAATAACAGAACATCCATATTTTAGAGTCGTATTTCTTTCACTTCCTAGTTTCTAAATATTATTCGCTGAAATGGAAGTAACGTGAACCACATCTGGATTTCTGTTTTAGTTTTATCTCCTTTACTCAAAACATTCTCTTCTCTTGAAACGTAAGTCAAAACTTTGTTGGTTAGAAATATAAAAACACATTTCTCTCTGATTGAAAGGAATCCACACACACACACACACACACACACACAAAATACAATTTCTGGTTGAACTTTGGAGCTATGTGACATACATGCACACACACACACATATATGTGTGTGTGTGTGTGTGTGTGTGTGTGTGTGTGTGTGTGTGTGTGTGTGTGTGTGTGTACTACAGACGTCGGGCTGGGCAATGACCAGCAGAGTTAATGGTTTCCACCATGTTTTCTTTCTCTGGCCATGTTGTCCAGTAAGCACTCTGCCAACATGTGACATTCCTTCAACCCAACTCCCAACACACACACACACACACACACACACACACACACACATTCCTTCAACCCAACTCCCAACACACACACACACACACACACACACACACACACACATATATGCGTATTTACCATGTAAACACAACTCAGCGTTTCTGTTTAGCCACCATACACACTCCCACAGCTCAGCATTAACACACACACACACACACACACACACACACACACACACACACACACACACACACACACACACACACACACACACACACACCTAATTACTTCTTCACACGCAAATAGATGTGGAGGACTCCCACGGTGCCCTTTATGACCCGCCCCCCCCACAATATACAAACGCTCACTTCCTGTTTCTTCCGTTGTCTCCATTTCCCATTCAGTTTTTCTCCCACACAAACACAAGCAAGGACATTAACTTAGGCACACACACACACACACACACACACACACACACACACTTCAATGGTTGCCTCAAATCTGTCCTGATGACTTTTTGACACGTCAGTTTTAATACTTGTTTGTATCAGCGTCTTGGTGTGACGTCTAATCGTGTGTGTGTGTGTGTGTGTGTGTGAAAGAGAATGACTTATTAAGACAGCACATTGTGTCGAGTGTTTTCAGGTCTTTGTAAGCGCGAGCATGAATGTGCCTTTGTGTGTGAGATGGCGTGAGTGTGTGTGTGTGTGTGTGTGTGTGTGTGTGTGTGTGATGGAGCGAGCGAGCATGTAATCACGTGTGTCCTGTGCTTTGATGAAGGCAGGAATGCCGTATCTCTCTCTCTCCTCCTACTGACAAACAAGTCCAACTGAATGTGAAGCATCTTCTCGAGCTGAAGGACGTGTGAAGTGATGATGTCACACGTGACTCTTCTCCCTCAGCTGATCTGAGGAGGATGATGTCATTGGTCCATTCAGAACTCTCAGGGTACACTGACGCTTCACCACATTAGCCATGTTTAAAGGTGCAGTGTGTAAGATTGTGGCCATTTTTGTCTCTTCGAACAATATTACACAACAGCGACATCCTGACGTTTTCATGATTTTTAAAAAATGAGCCCTTTAATGTAGGAGTGGCTCCTCTCTCCGGGGGCGGCCATGTTTTTACAGCAGTAAAAGTGGACGAACTAAACATGTTTAGAGTTTTAACAACAACTGAAGTGGAGCTCAGCTTCTCCTCATCTTCAGAAGAGTGACGGTGAGGTGATGATACAACACTTCACCTCTAGAGGTCACCACATCTCACACACTGTGCTACTGTAAAAACATGGCGGCCCCCCTCTTCATGTAAATATACATTAATGGGCTCATTTAAGGGAAATGGGGGGAAAAAGAAAAACATTCAGATGCTTATAAATTCCTGAAAATGTCGGAGTGTCATTGTTTTGTAAGATTTTCAGAGAAGCTCCAGTTGGAACTTGAACTTCTTATGAGGACACATCAGCATGTCATCATGTAATAAAGGAGCTCATTGATTGTTCTGCTACACTTCATCTTCTCGACGCATGAATTCCCTCCTCGCTCTTTTGGAGGGAAGCTTAAAGGACGTTTGACGATGCAAGCGCAGAGATAAAGCTCGAGGAATGTGAATGATCCAACTGTAAAGGTTTTTTAGCTCCAGTCACAGGTTTCTGGGTCTGTGCTTCACAGCGAGTGGCTTCCATTGTCTGTCTGCACGTTTTGCAAGATGCTAATGTGCGAATATGCATGTCTATGGATGTGTGTGTGTGTGTGTGTGTGTGTGTGTGTCTCTCTCTCTCTCCCTCTCTAACTCAGGTCACTTGGGGAACAAAGCAAACTTTATCAGAACATTGCAATCCTGCATTCCCCAGATTCTTAGCACTTGGCAACCGGCTGACACACAGAGCGAAGAGGGAGAGGGAGAGCGAAGGAGTGGGAGAGAGAGAGAGAGAGAGAGAGAGAGAGAGAGAGAGGACGAGCGGGAGGAGAACAGCAGAAATAAAAGCAGGTGTAAACACAAACCTCTCCTCTTTCCTGACGCTGTGTCTCAGCTTTAAATACAATCGACACTGTTGCTTCATGGAATCTGTTCTTATCTGTTGGTTCTGGTGAAAGAGACTTTTATTCCCGTCACACTGAAACTGAACCATATTTATTCTCAAAAAGTTCCATTTCAGCGACAGAAAATCTTCTGCACTCACCACTATTTCATAGAACTGCTCTATGATCTGTCAGAGTTTCATAGTTTGTACATTGTTCCACTTTAAGATGCGAGCACTTTGAGAAATGAAACAACTTTCAGATTGTGTACAATGCACATGAATTGAGCTCTTGTGCAGATGAGACGCAGACAGAACCTCGAGGTGACTGTTCATCAACTTCAGAGCCACCGAGTGGGACAGAAAACATGGAGTGGACACAGAGCACCTGGATCCGTTTGGGTCCAAACGACGTTTCCCACTTCAACTCAGAATCACAGCATCTGGGTTCATCCAACTCTGAGGGAACATATTCCGTAGGTCCTCTGCCTTGTGTCTCAGCTTTAAATACAATCGACACTGTTGCTTCATGGAATCTGTTCTTATCTGTTGGTTCTGGTGAAAGAGACTTTTATTCCCGTCACACTGAAACTGAACCATATTTATTCTCAAAAAGTTCTATTTCAGCGACAGAAAATCTTCTGCACTCACCACTATTTCATAGAACTGCTCTATGATCTGTCAGAGTTTCATAGTTTGTACATTGTTCCACTTTAAGATGCGAGCACTTTGAGAAATGAAACAACTTTCAGATTGTGTACAATGCACATGAATTGAGCTCTTGTGCAGATGAGACGCAGACTGAACCTCGAGGTGACTGTTCATCAACTTCAGAGCCACCGAGTGGGACAGAAAACATGGAGTGGACACAGAGCACCTGGATCCGTTTGGGTCCAAACGACGTTTCCCACTTCAACTCAGAATCACAGCATCTGGCTTCATCCAACTCTGAGGGAACATATTCCGTAGGTCCTCTGCCTGATTTAGTAGTTTACATGAATTAAAAAGTCTGTTTTCTGTTGAACTAACATATAAAACATAAATCGCCCGTCATGTAAACAAAGTGTGAGGAGCAAAGAAGAGAAACCTGCTGGCAACAAAACACCAGCCCTACAAATGTCAGCGAGGATGTCGGCCTGACGTGTGTACAGTAAATACTCCGCGGTGACAGTCAATTCCATGGTGATGTATTGATGTTTAAAGCTGCTACAGCGGGAACCTTTAAAGAATGGAAAAGCACCGAGTCAGTGTTTTCCTGCCTTTACTCAAGAGCCACTCGTCCTCCACCAGTAAAACAGCACCACAATGAGTGGGCAGTTTAACAGAGTCAACAGCACATGAAGACCCGACCTCTGAGCTTCAGGTGTGATGTGTTCCGTCGGCTCAGGTTCCTGTTTGCATCTCAGTGCTTAGGAGCCGTTTCAACCGGGATCAAGTTGACAGATCCAAGTGATCTGTCAACTTCAGGTTCAAGGACTCTGGTTTACACCCAAGGGTAAATATGACAATTCCACTAAAGTCCGTTTTTCACCAGATATTCATCTAAAGTGGCGAAGAGAGAGAGTTGCGACACACAAGCAGAAATGAGCTCTAACAAGCAAAACCAGCGTAAGAAATATTCAACAATATTTAGAGCCAAGTCAAACATACTCAAAAAATTATGCGCGAGTGAACTTATTTACAACCAGGTCAGTCCAGAGGCCACGCCCTTAATTATGCTCAAACGTCAATAAAATAAAAATAAGTGAGTTTAAGAATAAAATCAGCCGCCAGACATTGAGACCAAAAGTGTAGTTTGTACCAGACTTTGAACGTGTTTCCTTCACCTCGAAAGTCGATAATTTTAACATGGGAGTCTATGGGGATGTACTCCATTTTGGAGCAGAGCCTCAAGTGGCCACTCTGTGAACTGCACGCGTTTTGATTTTTCCGCGCAGAGGTTGCCTCGTGGACACGGTCGACCGGGAGCAGAGCTGGTTGAGCAGCTGGAGGAAGAGACGACCAACGACACCTTCACTTCCTGAGCGGCTTCCCTGAAACCAGTCGGGACACGAGCAACGTGACGGCGCAGCCACTCACCGCGTCGCTCGAATGAAAACAACACTCTGCTGCGCCTCGTCCCTCCACTGCTGAGTCTTCACACAGAACATCTAGCACACAAACACCAAGGACACGGACGAGGAACAGAGCGTTAGAGAGCGCTCTGAATGAAGACGCCATTTCTCATAAAGAGCTCTCCTGACGTGGGCCCGGTTGGACGGGCCTTTCTGACCAAACATCCACAGGAAGTGAACGCAGGAACAAAGTAAATCAGGGAGTAAATGTGTCTTTAGTGCGTTTGACTGCAGGAACTATAAAAGACAACGAAGCGACTGCTTTCAGGTCTCAGCCTCACTCTGTTCACCGTTCAGACAGTTTGTTGAGGAGTGAAACCAAACAGCTTAGTCTCGTTTTAGTAAAGGAAGGAGCATTTGACTTCATTGGTGGCAAACAGGTAAGTTACTGACACAAAGGTAAAAACTGTTGAAATGACTAAAGACCACAAATGGAAACATTTCAGGGTTAAAAGGGTCATGATTGATGGAATCCTTCACTAATCCTCACGATCGTATGTTTTAGTCTAAATGTTGAGCAATGAGGAAAACATTCTGATCAAATGTGATCCGATCTGATCCCTGTAGCTCCTCCCCCCGTCTTTGGAGTGAGGACTTCCGACGGACAGGACCCATGGCCTCGAGCAAAGAGCTAAGAAGCTAAATCTTGTTGGACTGCTGAGAACTTCCTGAATTCCTGAAAATCCTCCCGGGATTCTAAGAAACTTGGGCAACAGAGAAGCATGTTTCACCCATGAAGGGAACATTTGAATGAAATCACGCAGGGAAACGAGTTATGAAAAGGTAACGGGCGTGAGGATGCGTGGTTTAATCTGAGCGAGGACAAAATGGATCCATGGTCAAAGAATTCCTCAAAGCTTCGACACCGTTTCATTTACACAAAGTATTCAATGTTTACACAAACCATTTGAACAGGCCAACACTGAGGGGAGGGAGTGAATCAGTACCTGAGGCAAAAAGCTGAACCTTCACACTTCCACTGGTCACTGCAATGCAGAGTTTTCATCGACAGCCTCCCTGATGTTCCTCTGCACCAGGAACAGAGTTGAGTCAAAACACCATGTTAATGTGAGTGTTTTGTAATATTTTTTACAAGAGACAAAAATGACCAAAATCGTACACACTGCACCTTTAAACACTCACTCCCGCTCAAATCACTCAGCAATATTTGATTTCCACAAACATAATCTGCGCCCTTGACTTTACGATCAGATTAACATTTTGTTTCTAGCCTTCGTTGACAGCACTTGCCAGTGGGTGTGACCTTTACATTTGAGTGTGTGTGTGTGTGTGTGTGTGTGTGTGTGTGTGTGTGTGTGTGTGTGTGTGTGCGTGCGTTTCCGGCAAGTTTCCACTCTTTATCTGATGGCGTGATTCCTGACCATGACCAGGCTCCTGAATACTAACGGAGCCGTTGGCCTGTGAAACTCGAACTCGGATTATTAACAGCGCTGACACCGTTAAAAAGGACAGAGACGTCAGGTTAATGTTCCTCGCCACCCTTGGGTGCAGAGTAACAGGGGACTGCAGGAAGCCATGTTGTGCAATCACCATGGAAAAGTTGATAATAAACCTCCGGTGTTTCTCAGCGTGTTCCCTCCAACAGACCTGATGTTCTGTGCGGGTCCGAAATTCTTTGACCCACTCGTCATGTTCGGGTATTTTTCCTTCGGTTCACAACCGTGATAAGAGGACGGACACCGCTCTGTTACAGCTGACCGATGATTAGCATGTTAGCTTAGCTGACCGATGATTAGCATGTTAGCTTAGCTGAATACGAGGACAGGAAAATCCGATCCGACTCTGCTCAAAGTTGCTCACAGATTTTTGTTTGTGTAATAATTAAACGACGGAGCTGTTTGTGGACTAACTTCGCCTTTTGGAGGAGGCGAAATGAGCCGTCTCCCCAACTTCCTGTCTTCAAGCTCAACTTTGATGGCCGTTAAGCTCGAGGACAGGAAGTTGGGGAGACGGCTCATTTTGCCACCTCCAAAAAGTTGAAGCTAAAAGTTACAATGTGAGGAGTTTACTGGTCCAACTATTGTTCGATTGAGGAATCGCATCAAAAAACGTAGAGGCCAATGAGGGGTACTGCAACTTCACTAGCAGAAGTATCCACACGAGTCCACTATATATATAATAGATATATAAGTATATATATATATATATATATATATATATATATATTTATACATATACATATATGTTGTGAATATATATAATGGTGAGATTATTTAGAGAATTTCTGGCAGGAACCTATAACAAAGTGAGTGAGTGGAAGAGAAGGTAGAGTTTAGAGTATCTGTAGCATCAAAACTAGAAAATGTGTTGCTTTAAAGGATTGAACTAAAGCAACAGAATGATATATTCATTATACATTGGCATATAATAATAGAGATGAAGGACCAGAATTTGTAACTTCACAAGTACAATATTTACTTTGCCCCTCTGCTTTTTTCTCTCTCCCTCTCCCACTCCTGTCATGAGTTTGACTCCCGACCCCTGCCCCTGTAATGTGCTGTGGGATGGGCTGAGAATTCAGGAAGTGGCTGCCGTCGTCTCCATGGAAACCCTGAGGTCAGAGCTCCGCGAGGCCGGAGACCCCTCCTCAAACACAAAGAGCCGAGGAGGCCTGGATCAACACAAACAGCACGGCGTCCGACACAGGCCAACACACAAAGTCAAGCAGGCTCACAAGGACACGGAGACAAGGACACGCAGCACTTCCTCCTAATCGCTATGACAACAACAATCTTCACGTATGCGACAGAAAATAAGCACTTTGATTAAGGACGTTTTCACTAAATTGTAATTTGTGTTATCGATTTACATTTTCAGGAGAAAGAGTCACATGCAGAGTCGTCAGATCCATCGTTTCCTCGCTCTCAAATTTAATCAACTAAAATCACATCATCCTTTGTTGAGGGTTTTTTTTGGGGAGAAAATTCACTCGAGTTCCGCTGCTGAGTTTTCTCCCCGTCAGAACTTCCCTTCACTCGGCCTGGGAACCAAACCAACCACCATCCCCCAGGGAGGAAAGAGATGGATGAACAGGCGGGGGGGGGGGGAGGGGGGGGGGGGGGGGGGGGGTGATTACATTTGCGATTCACTACAGATTACTGATTAACGACTGAAGATGTCCCTCCACAAATCAACTACCTATAGGGTTTAGTTGTAAAAGGTTGACCTCTGACCTCCGGTTAGAGATTTGATAAACATCCACCAATACATAGAAAGTGTTTGTACCACATCTCAATAATCTCGACATGTGCCGAGTCTTTGAGTCCACTGAAAATGACCCGATTAACTCGCATTAGTTTTGCAAACTTCAAAACATAACTGCAGTTCAACTTGTGATATCTATCACTCATTCACGGTTCAGTGTAATCTGGTGACATAATTCCCTCATGTGATTCCTGATGATGATTACTGTCAGTATCCCTGCGGCGTTTTTTGAGAAATTAATCATTTTCATCATCAAATGTTAGTCACATTTTAAAGGTACAGTGTCTAAGATTTGTTGACAGCAAGTGTAAAGTTGCAAGTTGCATCCATCACCTCACTATTGCCCAACAGAGCATGCAGGAGAACCAATGGTAGCCCGCAGTTGTCATTAACTGTAAAAAATAAAATAAAATAAAAATGGAGGCCCCTATAGAGAGGACGCGCTCTTGGTGTAAACATTAGGCTGCTGATTTAAGGGCGATGGGAAAAGATTATACGTTTAGGTGATTATAAATTCATAAAAATGTCAGGATGTGTTTTTCTACCAATAGAAGTGACAAAAAATCGTACACACTGCACCTTTAAACATCACAGTGGTTGAAGTTGTGTGCAGATGAACTTCGTTCAAAAATACACTAATTTATAAAACTTTTTTGTCGAGACAGTCGATTTATACACTAAACCTTGTATGAATTATCTCTTTAAATTATCATAACGTGCCTCCTGGAAAATTCGGCTGATAGATAACTCGATAAAACAGCACTTCCGCTAATTAAATGGTTCCCACAGCTGTGGAACGGCGACTTCAACGTACCTGGGTGCTGTGGGAGACCGAACTCCCAAAGTCATTTCTTTTTTTAAGCGATAATATTGATATATGACACATGCCGAATTTTAGAGAGGCACTGTTGGATGCATAATGCAGCTTTATTGACTGTCATCTGATTACAGAAATTGGGATAAAAGCTACACTAACTTTAAATTTGTTAGTTTTTAAAGCAAGTCTGGTATCTGGCAAGTAATACCTCACTAGGATGGGATTCAAACTCACCACGAACCTTCGATGACAACTCGAACCGTCACTCTGGACCAAGTGGGACAAAGTTTGGGACAAGAGTTGAGAAATAAATTCAGTCTCGTGTCGATGCTGCTGCCACTTGTCCTCGGAGACTCCTCCGGAGCCGGAGCCGGATGGACGGACGAGCTGCTGGAGCCGAACACTTTACAAAGTTGTACTGACGCGGATGTTCTTCATAAGTTGTAAATTAAATGTTCCTCCCTGACGTGTCCCTCCTGTCTCCTGTCCCGGTCCAGACTGTCCTCTGTCAACTCCGAGGTTTTTGTAGGAAGAAAACTGGACCGTGTCCAGCCCCCTTCTCCCACCGACCTCTGTCATTTACATAAACAACGCTAGCTACAGCGTTAGCAGCTTCCGGCTACTTTTTCACAATAAACGCTAAAACCGGTCAATCAAAAAGAAAACATGATCAGTAAACGTCTTTTACTTTTTAATTTAGAAAAACGAAATTCAAAACAATTAAAAGTGAAATACGTGACGTTAGTTTAAAATGAATTTCCACTTTTGAACGTGGAAAATTTAAGCTACTTCCGGTGTTGTGTCGTCACCTTTGACAGTCACCACACTGACCTACAGACAGAGCTGGGACCACAGGACTCACCTTGCATGCAGACTGACACACACACACACACACACACACCTCCACACACACACACACACACACACCCACACACACTCTGCAACACGTGCACGCGCAATCGGGCAATTGTGTTGCATTGCTGCAAGGACATTGGATTTATATCAGGTAATACAATGTTCACACCTTGAACATACCTATGGACAGCTCCCCTCACACACACACACACACACACACACACACACACACACACACACACACACACACACACGCACGGTGCATGTGGAGGCCTAATCTCACCTTGCAGCCTCATGGACCCGCAGTCAGCTGAGTGTTGGGAGGTCAGCTGTCTGATGTCCGTTCATTCCACATGGATCAGCTGAGAATGTTTCAGTTGCACGTCTCCTTTGATGTGCCTCCTTTCATTCTCTCATCATCACTGCTCATTATGTAAACAGACCTTTGGTGAACTATCATCCAATCTAACAAAATTCTTATATAAAAAAACAAATATGAAAAACCCAAAGTTGATTTCCTCTGAACAACATGCAGTTTAATGTGATGTTCAGTCTGTCTTTATACTTATCTCTTTGTATGCACGCTTATAAAGAACAAAGGAAAATTCTTCTTACCCACTGAAAAGTCAATGGATGCTAAATCTTAACATAAAAGAAAAAAAGACTAACCCTTTGGAATAGTCGCCTGCGCCATCATATACTGAGTTGTAATGTAAATAATGTGATGAAATGGACCGTGGTCATTCTAAACACAGCTTCCTTGTTGGTATTGTGACATCAAAACAACCTTTTCACAACTGGTGGGTCGTGGCCCAAAAGTGGGTCACGGACCCGTTTTCACTGGGTCACTTCCACTGGGAAGAAATCCCATGCTTTTATTTTGAAGAGGATTTTTTATGTCAATAAATGCATTCTAACAATAATCGTACTCACTGAAATACAATTCAGTAAAACGTGGTATAAAACTGGAATTTGCTCTAAAGTCAAAGCAGCTTCCATCAGGAAGTGATAAATCTATCTTTGTAATAAATATACAGATAAACAAACCTCACAGGTTGAGGACTCGACCACCCAGAGTCTGAACGGAGCCGTGAATCTGAGCCGCGCTGAGGCGACGTGAAACTGGTGTGAAACAACCCGGTGTGGACGCCACACGTGGAGTCCAGATTAAAGCGCCTCGTATGAATGAGCAAAGGATCTGGTCTTTGTGCATGTGAGCGCTTCACTGTGAGCCCCCCCCCCTCACACACACACACACACACACACACACCACCCGTATTATTAGTGTGGTGTTTAGGACACAAAGCTGCGTTTAGGAACCTCCGGGTCTCAGGATCTGGAGGATGATAAAAGGCCTCCATGTTGCAGTGACGGTGTTTACAGTCAAAGCAGCAGAGTGATGTGGACTCAGGTCGGAGAGTTGACACTCAAAGCAGAACCGCCCACAGGCACAGACAAGCCACGCCCACTTTACTGTCAACTCACAGTGGGATCCAGATATTTCTACAGAATCACACATTCACAGGACCAACAGCTGCTGCTGTTTCCCATTAAAGGTGCAGTGTGGAGGATTTCAGTCATTTCTGTCACCTCTAAGAATATTACAAAACAATGACAATGTTTTGTTTTTTCATCACCGTTAAATGAGCCCACTGATGTTTATTTACATGAGGAGCGGCTCCTCTCTGTGGAGGACGCCATGTTTTTTATGGTCATAAAAGTGGACACACTAAGCTGAAGTCTACCACAGGTTCTGGGTGAGGTGACGGCTGCAACACCCTACCTCACCCCTAGATGTCACCAAACCTTACACACGTACATAGCAATATATTTTATATGATTCATTCCAGTTCCAATGTTTAATATAATGTTTCTTTATATTTTGCGATACATACTTGAAGTAGAACATATAGTGACATAAATACGAATATAAATATATCATATGTACTATATTATATATACTGTCAAATATATGTTACTAACCCGAACCCTTTCAATATACTCATATGTATTTCCTGATATATTACATCATGATTTTCACTGTGTGAATGTACTTGAGTGGAGGGGATTCGGGGACAGTGGAGTCAGAGAGTGAAATGTAACTGAGTCTGATCGGAGACGAGTCCGAGGACAAACTGTGTGTGGACACGGAGACTTCATCTGTGAGAGTGGAGGAATCAGAGAATCTGTTGGTGGGTCCAAGTAAATGTGTGTTTTGTAAACATGAAAATGCAAACATGGCAACCTGGGAGAGGAGAGAGGAGGGAGGAGGGAGGAGGGAGGAGGGAGGAGAGAGGAGAGAGGAGGGAGGAGGGAGGGGGGAGGGGCGAGGAGTGAGGAGCGAGGAGA